>JAJAVP010000011.1:829863-1054275 GCA_020740425.3 Heterorhabditis indica | reverse complement strand
GATTTTCCAGAAACTACGATATCAACACTATAAAGAGGCAAAAAGGCGGGAATTTATTTAAGTTTTGAATAGTTATACCAGAGTGCTTAAGAAAGCAACCAAGACTCTTGGATACACCTAGTATTATTATTATAGATTAAATTTATGAATTAAACATCCATGCATAAATTTAGGTGGACAATTGCAAGAATTGTCCCTGGGGCCTTAGAGAAAATACATATTGCCAAGATGAAGACGGTTTAGTGCTTGACCCTCATCATTCAGTCAGTTAATTTTATTCTCTATAATACAACTTAAATATTTGAATAACAATCAAATTCAGCAATAATCACTTATATAATAATTATTAGGGAGTGGTTGACACTAGCTACAAGACTGCTACAATTATCTTGGCAATTATTTCCATTATTCTCTTCCTACTTACAATCATTGCACTAGCTGCAGTTTTCTTTCTGTGAGTTTTTAATAAACTCTACATAAATATTTGTGACTAATATTAAGACCCATCTTTTGCCCAATATACTTTCTAATAAAAAAATGGATTTGTTAGATGAATGCTCAGTTATTCTAATTTTAGACGTCGTTCACAGCATAAGGATAAGGAGATGACTATTTTTGCTCGGTCTGAAGGTGGAGCAGCCCATCCTCTGCTTCACGCTTCTTTTCGATCAGATAGCGGCCCACCTACTCCTTTACCTCGATCTCAACCTCCCAGTCTTGATGCGAAACCAATGAGTATGAACTATTTAGCAAATTATTTTTCTGAACATGCATTATTGAGGCTTGATATCTTTAGGAACTTCCTTGTCTACTACTGTCTGAGGGTGAGAATAGTATTTGGTTGAGTGATTTTGAGGTGCAGACTTCCAGAACCCACTTGACTTAATTTAGATTAATCCATATACCTTATTAAAATTAACCCTTAATTAACGCAATGTGGTGCCGACACCCAGCCTTGGTCACATAAAATATGATTGCTCTATGTCATAGTCATGGTATCACAATTTATGTTTCAGAATCTGCGCTGCGAAAACCGATGGCTCCGCCTGCTCATTTAAATAACACTAGAGACACTAGTTTAAGTAGTGATGTTCCAGTTAGGCCAAGTCGAAGTGAGGTAGTGTGACAAGGAGCATCCCTGGTACAAATTATGAAGTGTTATACTCAATCGTTTAGCTTTTATATTTGTATGAATATATTTTATATCATAAGTACTTTAATAAGTAATAATAGAAAATATAGCACTGAAGTTCAGAGAAATGGACTTTTTTAGCCTTTACAAAGGCATATAATGAGAAAACTGGTCGCTATGTACATTGAACTAGCGCTTTCTTGCATGAATCATAACATACTAACATCATTCGTAACCAACATTGGTTTCTTGCTACTGCAGCATTAGTCATCTCAGTACTGTCTTTGTTTATTGTTGATGTCTCTTTTTAATTTATGCTTCGGAATATGCATTGTCCCAGGACGAATTGCAATTAAATGAGTAATACGTGTCAGGTTTCTTTCTTGTATTGACAATGATCATTTTGTTTTCTAAGCCCAACATACTTATCTTGTTATCTTTCATACTGTCATGTTACTAAGATGTGCAATTCAACATAAGTATAATGCTCACTGAAATGTTTACTTGCATTATTATGCTTTAATGACTATACACCCTATATTTGACAATTTTTGATTAAAGTATACTGAATGGTAAAGCAGAAATGAAGGTTATTTAAACGAAAAATTACTGTTCTAATGAGCACCAATAATATAACACAAAGATAACTAGTACAATTCCTAGATAATGTCGAACATACGAAAGGAAATGCGAAATTTAAATAGAGAGCATGACTTGCACAAAGACTCCGAAGAAGAGCACGAAAGGCATAATGAAAGGAGAAAGACGTATTTTAGAGCAGGTTCCATTACAGTAGTGGCGATCATTGCAGCAACATATAATGCCCTGCATGCCCCCTAGCTCTGTATCCATGCATGTATTTCTCAGTGCCTACTATGTATTCATAAATTTCTATATTATCTATCTTTCTAAACACTTACAAACGTAGTATACTTTTCACTCTTGGCAGTACCATTTTGTTTCCATTTTTAACTCACATTGCATAATTTATTAGAGCAACCCATTTTGACAATCTCATTAATCCTAGTTTCTTCCATAAACTTGTAGCAGTAAGCATCGCCCATACCCAGAAAGGGATTGCACTCTTCTGAAACAACTAATTCCTGTCAATCACAAAGCCTAATATATAGGACTAGCAAAATTAAGTTATAGAGACGTTCTATAAAAACCTAACTAACTATACTGACCTGTGTCTTGATATATATCTTGTCCAACTACGTACTTCAAACCAGAATAACACCGAATAGCCTCTCCATAAGATAGGAGAGATAGCAATGATGTCAGCAGAAGTCTTGGGATAGTTATACACATGAGCATAATTCCACTGATAACAAAGAGTACGTAACAAAACAAGAAACTACCAGTTTAGGAGACTGATTGATTGAAGTGAAGGTCAGCGTCTTATCAGTAATTGTGAACATTCAATAAGAACCTGTGCAGTGATGACATGTGATAGAAAACGGGGAACCACTTCATAAAAACGATCATGAATAGCAGGACAACATTTCAATTTCTGGGAATCTCACCATACAACACCCTTACCATAGCATTATTGCTTGCTCATAGTAGAAACCTATCTTCGTGTCGCTATGCATTACCTCAGCACTGGCAAACAGACTAATAAGTAAAAATGATTGAAACCACAAATCATAGATGCTGGACACATCTCCACAATCATTACAGTAGCACGCAGCAAAACCAAGGCCACTGAAGTTAAAGCCTCATACTAAACAGATCTACCCAACCTTTTAAAACTAATCTTCATCAACCACGTGGACCACAACAACTTTAAAAAACGATTCTAGATTTATTGCATAATTACATTGACACTTAAAGTACAAAAAATCTGTCAGTTATAAAAACATATAAATCTGATATACTATATAAGCCTAAGTGATCCATATTGCGATTATATTCACTAGTAAAATTAGATTAATCACATACAAGCAAAACATTGGAATGGTTGGCGGTATACTCGAAACGGTAGGCCATACATATAAGACAGAGAGACGTAGAGAAATTTTTGACCTACAGTAACGCATAAAAACAAAAGTAATATTACAACTATCCACGATCATTTCGATATGGCTTATAAAATATAAATCAGTCGAAGAATTTCCTATTGTTATTGGGACCGAATAATGCTGTACGAATCTGCGGTATAATCTGCAATGCTAACAGCTACCAATCCGGATTATGTTAATGAAAATAACTGATTCAGCAAGACAAATTAAACGATCCATAAAAGACGTACCTGACCAGCAATCAGTTCTAATCTACTCTCTAACGTTGATGATACTTTGATTTTTCCTCCCATTGCGAAGACTTCTACTCCTCCAGCAGATTCAGAAGGAAGAAAGTGTTGCCTGTCAATTTTCACCTGAAAGTTAGTTTAGAATCAAAACGTAAATAAAACGCGAACAATTAGTCAAATATAAATATATAATTATTTTTCGCATTTCAACCAAAGAAAGTTAAAAATAGTTAGCAAAAGTATTTACGTTGCTCCTATCTCCCCACTGCTTTTGTAATTCATCAAGACACTGAGGTAAAAGTTGTTCCAGAAGATCAAGGTCCTTCTCACGACAACGAAGTACTACATCCTTCTCAAGTAACTGCAGGAGAGCCTAGAAAGAAAAATAAATCTTTGAAATCAATTTTGAAAACCAGTTAGTGACAAATCAACAAATATTACCTGCATAACAAGACCCTTAAGAATAGACGGATAACGATCGTCAGAAGAAAACCTGGATAAGTTTAACTTGGCTTCATCAAGAACGTTACGAACATGGTCTTCACGAGCCTGAAATTTTGCTACAGTAGAAACATTGATACAAATAAAACAAAAATTATGTATCTGTATCGAAAAATACCTCCATTCAATAATCCTATTTGTTAAGAAATTTTTTAATGTGAAAGAATATAATACATTTTAATGTAAACCTTAAGGCACATTAGCCGCCCTGCATTAAGAGAATTGGACGACTGGATCTTCCTCTGCAATTCAACCTGCTTCTCTTTTTTTTCAAAGTGTTCCATAATCTTCTGACGCTGCTGTTGAACTATCCGCCCCTTAAAAATCCCTATATTCAAGATTACGAAAAATCTTATGAATCACTAATACAATAATGATAATATGTAATAATGGAAATATGTAAAATAATGGAAATATGTAAAATAATGGAAATAAATATAATAATGGAAATAAATATAATGGAAATATATAATATAATTAGTGTAGTTCGACCTTCTCAATATTGAATTCCTCTTCAGCTTTAGCATCAATCTCTTCAGCTTTTTCATTAGCCTCCTGTTCAATAAATGCCATCATGTGGCGAAGCTGTTTCTGCACATCATTGTCAGATATACCCATACTTCCTAAATAAACCTAAAATTTAGCAGAGCAAACCAATAAATTTTTAAATAATTATTTTGCTTATTTCGTAATATCAGAATACAAAAATTAACCGAATATGTGAGCACAACATCACGCTACAATATAGACAAGAACTAATAAATATCATCCGGAATTTTTAGTTTAAAAAACCTATATTTACGACATCATTAACAGGATTTAATAAGCAAAAAAAGGGGCAAAATTGCATAATAGTGCAGAAACTCATTGCAATGAAAAATATTGTCGGACCTCTCATCACCACTACGACATAAAATATCGACCAATAAAGACCAATAACCAAGCTGCGACCTCTCGATAATTGTGTGCCGGGTTTGTCGTTTTGAGACCTTTTCTATTTCACGAGTTTATCATTCGTTTATTTATGCATGAATTTGACAAATCCTAACAAACACTAATTTATTATTGTCACTATTCAATCACAGGACTAAGAAAACAAAAATATAATAGGAATTAAATTTTTACCTAATACACTAATTTATCAGTTTTGAAAAGTTTCAATGTTACCTCAGATTATAACAAACCTTAATTCAGACTTGAATACAACAGTTACATTTTTCTTCCCATTTGTCATAGTTTAGTTTATTTGTTAACTCGCATTTCTTAATCATAGGAAATAGAAAAGTAGCCGTCTTTCTCTAGGTTTGGTAGTAAATAGCATATAAATAAAGGGTGTGAAAGTTCAGCAGTTGTAAAGTGCGTATTAAGAAAAGATAGGAGTGAGATAAAAATTTCGTCAGAAGGCTCTTTCTGCGGCTTTTGGATGTTAGCCTAATAGATCCAGAGCGAATCAGGAGTCTTTCTAAACATACTCAAATAAGACGGGAAAAAATAATATCAGAATTTATTTCAAGAGTAATTGTTTTTATTTTCGGGCCATTTTAGAGGCTTCATGGATTTGATCATTGTAACTCCAGTTTAAACTTGTTGTCAACTAATATTCTTTACTATGATTTTCCAATAAAACGAAAACAAACAGGGTCCACACGACTCATAAGTTTTGCCACAAGTGCTAGCACTAGTGGTACTAGATTTCATAAAATCATGATCTATATGCTGTAGAAAAGCAAATTCCGAGCTCAAGTAGGATCGAGACATTAAACTATAAAATGAAATTCAAGAAAAGAAATCTTGAGTTACTTGATAGTTAAGTAAGAAATGATAATAAAAGAAAGTTTGGAACTGCAATGTTGGCCAAGATAAGAGAAAGATAAACAAATAAACAACTCATTGTAAAAAAAGATTAGAAATTTAAGAAAGGAAGAGGGTGAAGTACAGGGGATAGGTAGCCGATAGTTTCATTTTTTAGAGAATGGACTAGATGCAATAGAATCCAATTGATAGAGTATTACAGTTCCCACCTAAAAATAAATCATGAAAAATCAGGCAGTGATTCACGTGCTCACCTATTTTTCATTGTCATGAATGTAGATATCTAAAGGTTCTCAACAACATTTAGCGAGCTGTTAATCTTACCCCTTCTTCGTTTATGTTCTGAATGGAAATTTCCAGTGGTTACCACTGAAGTATAACATGAGGACTGTGTTACAACTCCCATAAATAGAAACCATAGTCATAATTATATTGGTGAGGATCTGCAGTCCCAAACGCCCGTAGAGTATCCGAATAAAAGAGTATATCATAGGAATAAAAAGGAACACGAAAGGACCTGCTATCTAAAAATGATTTTTAATACTACTCACATTTTAAGTAGAGGATTATGAACCGATTATAATGTTTATTTGGAGAAAAAAAATTGGGATACCTGTATTATTAGAACGACTAAAAACTTTCTTTGCAATCTTTTTGTATGAGGTGTAAGATGTTTACTTTTCTCTTGAAGGATGAAGTGGATGTGGCAGATGAGTCCCAGGATAGTTAAAGCTGTGAATCTTGTTTATAGACAACTCCCTTACGTGAGAAGGAAAGCATGAAGACTGTCAAAATTCTTACTTGTAAAACCTATGCCAAACATCATGATACTGTAGTAAATCTTAATCATTTGAGAATATGGTATGTAAAATATATTCGGAACGTGCAATAGCTCCAGTACTGATGGATTTTGCTAAAAATAGTCAGTATCTTGTAAGATAAGATGCTATTCTTAAGCTTACCTTCTCGAATACTTCATCCCAGTCGGATGGATCCACATAAGATAATTCGAGGAAAAGATTTTGTAGAAATGCTAGAGTAACAAAATGGATGATGATGCAAAGGTAGTACTGCTTGTTGCTTAGTTTGCATTTCTTTATTATTATACACTGGTGTCGATACAAAAACAATTCCAATACGGAAGTTAATATGCCACACAAAAGAGTTATCAAGACACGCTGGAATATATTGAGAAGGATTTCATTTTTGAAGTTGTTTTGTACTTTTGGAAACAAATAAATATTATAAAACTGACAAAGCATGTGAAGGATGAGATTCCTAAAGTTTTTGTGAGTAATCCATATCCTGTACCAGCCAGCACAGGAAGAAACATTACAGGTTGGTAAAGACAATTCAAGAATATGTCAAAGGAGGCACACCAAATCTTAAAATATTCAACAATTAGGTAGCACTTTTTTCATGAAGAATCGAAAATGATTACAAAGAAAATTTATAAACCTTAAATAATATAAAGTATTAAACGAAATAAATATGTAAAACAATTACTCAGTTCCCATCTTCATAAGAATAAATCTAGACATTCTATCAAATCGAAAGTAAATTTGGGAATTATAGCTCTCATATTTAATAAATATTTTTTTTTCTGTGATTAACATGTCTTAAAACTCTCTTAGTGACAATACTTCTCTTTATAAACAAGGTTTACAGCTTAGAAAACTTGAATACCTTATAATGGAGAAGATGCCATCGATATTCACTGATCTCTCTGCTTGATTTAAATAATATAAGATATATTGCGGCAATATTTAGAATGATGCACACAGGGCTAAAAATATTGTAGACCAGTATAAAATAATTATTGCTGTCAGGCAGAAATACGCTTTCCATTTTTCTAATCTAGGTGATTTTAGAGGTGCGTTTGCTAGCAGTCGTTGAGTGAGAAATGATTTTCTGAGAGTACAATTTTTATTCTCATATGCTACATCTTCTATCATTTGGTGAATAATTATAAAGCTATAATCTACGAATCAGTGAGCCGTCCAGATTGTATTCTAACATCACTTTAACATTGATCAAGCGTTTTCTAGGGTTGCATTCAAAAAGTTCAATTCAAATACTAAATTTCCAGTAGAATTCTAGATTCAACATGAAGCGTTGAGATAAGCTAAACTTAAAATGCGACTCTCTATTCAGACATTTTACTTTATTCGCTTCATCAAAATAAGTACAGGTACTGCTAGGTGGGTGGAACCAGCTGGACACTAGTTAAGATTAATTCGTCAATATTCTTTAACAAGTAAAACTGCAAACGCATTTTAAAACGCAACAAGCACTGCTAAATGATTATTAACAAATTGCGCATATTTCCTATGCTTTAAAAAAAAGTGATAGTGATTTCTAAACATTCGATCTTTGTATGGACCTCGGGCGTTTAGTTTTGCCTATTTAACGTGACCTGCTCATCCATACATGAAATTTCCAGATAGGACATCATAAAGGGATATTTGACATTAATATTCGAACTAATGAACATTTGAATTCATCATTCGGTGGAAGGTTCAGATTTACTATCAAATTTTCTTATTGTAATTGGAAGCTTGCTTACTTTACAAGTACATTACTTACAAAAATGATTGAATAGGATGTACTACAAGTATTTTTAACCGTCAAGCTTTTTAGAATCATAAGTGATTGGGATATACCTTAATTGATAATATTCGATTCTGGTAACGTTCTAAAACTATATGCTTTTAGTAACTCATCACAAATCTACATCAAAAATTTGCAACATTACTTGAATTGCAAATTTTTCCATGATTTCATCTCTAGAAACCAAACACCTAAACTGGATAATTTTAAAGCAATTAGAATATTTATCATAATTTTTACCATAACCTAGGGATTTGAATAGTGGATAATTGTAGTCTTACCATGACTAATTCTCTTCTAGTATTAGTGTTCTCTTCTTCCCCGCCCATTCTTCTCCAATTTGCGCGGGCATATTGGGTGCATTCACACCCGTGAATAGGTGACCCCCATACGGGAGATCGCTGCCAGATATGCAATTGTCTTTTGCTATATTATTTATCGCTAAGTTCCTTGAATAAACTCCTTATACTTATTAATGATATACTCATAAGATGACTTCTGCATACATAATATATTGTCTTAACTAATAATGTCCTGCTTCATGTCTTCTCCACAATGGGTGAGCCGTCACTATGTTCATCTACTGGTCTTCGTCTCTTTGCACTTGCCTGGATCCTCACAACCATCACAAACTTCCCTGCTGCTTTCACACATACATCTGTAAATTCTGCTGTTCATAAAATAAATGAGTATCTTAACGAATCGTTCACTGAGAGGTATCGGCCCCTTGAAAATCATGAGGTATGTTCTCTGAGTAAAATAATTCTATAAGAATAAGTAGTATATTTAATTTCTTTTAACTTAATAGGTCTCTCTCATAAAATCGGGTATCAATAGTGTGTGGTACGTCGGTCAAGTGGCAGGAGCTATGATAAGTCCATACATTTGTGATAACTGGGGACGCAAACGTAAGTTATAAAATTTAAGACAATAGCGCTATTAAAATGCTCAAGACGATTGTGTCTCGGAATTCCTATTAATATCAGGAATTCTTGTTTCAGCTGCCTATATAATTTCTATAGTTATGATGACTGCTGCCTGTGGACTGCAGATGCTTGCGTCTCTAACACCGTTTCCCGAAGTATCAGAGCTTCCATTATAATTTTAAATCTTTCATAGCCTATAGAAGAATACTTCTGGTCATTTTAGGTACTAATCACCGGCCGAATTATTACTGCGGTTTTCTCACCACTCAGTGATGCTGCTCTAATTTTATATCTACAGGTATGCAAAATTACATTGATAAATTATCAAATTGCAATTAGCACAATTGAATTTTTTAAGAATTTGTAGAAGTTATAACTTATTAAAACATTCATATATTATGTATTGTAAATATAGCCTTTAATATCTAAGTAAAATTATAGTATTATTAGTTGAATATAATTAGACAAAAAATCAAACGAGTCAAGCTAATTATGGGTTTTTGATATAACGGCTTGGCGTTTAAATAATGTTTTAATTGTAATCTTCTCCCATTCTATTGTCCATCTTCCTCTAGGGTGTTCGCGAGTAAGAAATATGCGATTCGTTAGCAACTCCCCATTTTGTTAACATGTAAATGAACGCAAACATATTTATTCACTAAGTAACACCTTCAGTATTCCTTATTTCGATGTCTAACTACTTTAATTAACTAAATAGTGATTTTTAAAAAATAGCCGTTTATTCTGTCCTTAATACTAAAACAGAAACGTTTGAAATAAACATGCGTTAATACCTGTGTAGATGTAATACATTCCTTTCTATTGCTCTTAAAAATTCAGTTAAAATCGTTTATTATAACAATATAATTTACTCTTGAATCAACTAGATATTTAGGAAGTGTCTCCATCTTCACTGAGGGGCACGATGTCGTCTTTATTTTCAACAGGATACGCTGTGATGTGTCTTTTCGGAATGCTGCTTGGACATGAGAACATACTTGGTTGGTCGCGATCTTTTCTCAAATTACGAATATTTAGGGAAAATAAGCGAACAAAAGAACGGCACAAAGAAAAAGAGGCAAAAATTTACAAATAAAGGGATTGCATTGTTTAGATCAGATTGGAACAATGTTATCAGGTCACTCACTCTCGATGCTACTTTTTGTCCCCGTTATTCCTGGAATCCTCTCTATAGTGTTTATGTACTTTGTACCAGAAACTCCAAAGTTTTTGCTGATTACACGGTAATGGGACCAATGTTAATTTATAGTTATAAAGAAATTTATAATTTTAGTACTGTATTACCAAAAATCTTGGTCTTCAGAAAGGATAAAATTTCTGCATTAGCTTCGTTGGAGTTTTTTCAAGGCAGAAGAGATGAACAGATGCAGTTATTAGAGGGATTGCAACAAGAAGGTAAAACAAGTGATACGGAAAGGCCAACAGGAGTTGCGGTATGCTAAGCAAAGTATATGATTCTTGTAAATAATTAATGAGCTTAAATTTCCTAAAAATTGATCCATATAGAAAATTTTGTACACAACTCATCTTCGTCGAGCCTTCGCCCTATCGGTGGCCGTTCTTATATTAACTTTACCTTTCTATCCAATTCTCCAGAGTAGCACTCATTTCTTCACGCACCTCGACATACCAAAGTCAGTTAATATCTGTTCTCTCCATGTTCATCTTGCTTCTTTATTTGCTTTAAAAATATCAAATTTTCAGTAACATTGCACAGTTGTTGTCTTCCCTGCTTATGGTACTTCTTACCTGTTCTTGCATTGCATCAACTACAATGGTCGATAAACTACCGAGAAGGTTTAGTTTTTCACTTAATCTTTATTACTCCTGCTCTAAAGGTATAGAAAATACCGATAAACTCTTAAATGGTTATAATCCATTTTATTAAAATGAATCTAGGTTTATGTTACTCTCCGCTGGAATCGCCTGCATGTTGTCACTAACAATATTTGTCTTAGCTGCTGAACTCAGATGGAAGTATATGGCAATGGCATCCCTATTCATATTTGTCTTTTCTTATGGGTAAGTCAAGAATATATATATATATATATATATATATAATTCCTCACCAGCTAATATTTGAATAACATATGTCATACATGTAATGTTCATACTAAGCACAAAACGATGCTAATAACTTCACCTATTTTATTTACAGAATGGGAATCAGTCCTGTTGCCTGGTCCATTTCTCCTGAACTAGTCCCTCTTCCTTATCGTTCTGCCATGTTTTGCCTTTGCTATGCTGTTCACAGCTGTTTAGTTGTACTAACAAATTTTGCAACTATACCAATATTCGGAGTTGGTTTTGGTCAATTTACTCAAACTTTTCGTGCTTAGTTCCTTTATTTATACTTACAGCTAATTGGAGCCGTTTGCTTCGTGCCCATATATATCATGCCGTGCTCTATGGCACTGGTGTATGTCTACCTTTATCTACCAGAGACAAAAGGACAAGAGACGTCAGACATTGTCAATGAACTGATGTGCTCTAGAAAGGTTGCAGGAAAAGCAACTGATGCTTAACATGCCCTCATTGTACTACCTATTATGGAATTCATCTTGGTCTCAACCCTAGGTATCTTACTCAGGAATATAATCCATAAGGATTAATATATACACGTCTCATTGGCTATGAATAAAAGTTTTCATTAGAAACACTGTTATTTAACAGAAAGAAACCACAAGTCATAAAACTTCATAAACTAAATGCTGAAAACGTTCGAAAATACATTACGCATAAACAATAACTAATCAGCATAATCATCTAGTTAGTTGGGCGTAAACCAATGTATAAAACTGTTTTTTACCCCTTTCCTCAATTGTTAGAATCCAACTGGCTACTGATGAAGATAAAAAACAATGACATTCTAAAAGTTTCCACCACATACATTATAACTTCCGTACAGAATATAACAAATACAAATATAAAAGTAGAATTCGATGAAGACCGTGTTGAAAAACGTACTCGATTACATAAAATATGCGAGTTACAACTTAAAATACCGAATGAATTATCATTTTATAGAAAACTCATTGATCAGACCAGTAATCCTCCCAGCATATAAAAAGAGATATGCTGCAGTATAAAATCGACTAACATTTAAAATTTTACTACTACAACTAAACTATAGATGTACAACCCGTGCTCAGACCGGTGACACCGTAAACAACCTAATAGTGAAAACAATCGATGTGCTCATTTCACTACTAAATGATAGTAACAAGTAAGATGCATATATTCACAAAACTTAACTACAGAAATTTACACATCAAAAGATTCAACAATAATGGCTGATGACGGAGCCTCAAAACCGTAGGAAGTGTTGACTACCCAATCCAACAAAATGAGTTCAAAATCGAAAGATCAGAATGAGGGAAACTAAGGCAAAATGAAGTAGTGGTATAGACACATTCGACTGATACTCGTATGACCGCACTAAAATTAGCTCATCAATTTCAAATTTAAAAATATATCTTCTAATGACCTATCCAATAGCTGAAAACTAAACTTTAATAGCTGGTTATTTATTATTAGCAGAATAATTAAAAGATTGCCATAGAAACATACCGACGTCTTCGTGGACTATGAATGATCCTTCTTCATCACCTATTCTATTTGTACCAAGCAGGATATTTTCTGACGCCCCATTAAGAACATCTGTGTAGATAGGAAGTGTGTCCCACCATGTATCTCGCGATGTTTCTTGAACGGCTTGCTATAAATAATTAATAAATTAGTAAATACGTGCAAAAGGAAGCACTATAAACATATAGTCTTACTTTTCTATCAGCCTCTGCTTGCGCGGTATATGTAAACGTACCAGTTGCACCTCGTTCAGCTAGTGCAACAACCTGGAGCATCTTTATAACACAATCTCAACCAGTAAGTGAATTAAATATTTAATGTGTAACTAAGTGCACCTTTTGAAACTGTTTCGGAGTAAATCCATCGGGTATGTGCTGCTCACGACGTCGTGGAACTGACGGTTGTGCGATTGCGGAGAATTTAGGGTTTACTGAACAAAGAATTTTAATAATACTATATTAAAAAATCAGCACGATTATTGGTTTTTTGATAGTTACGTACCAGACGGAATAGGTGGAGTGGTAGCTGCTACTAATCCGTTACCAACAATGATTGTCAGGCGCATATTGTCTGCTTGGCACATACCGAATTGACCATTGTTGATACCCAAATCATCCCCACGAGATGTAGCTGTAATAAGCGATTAAAATAATTCGTATACATTTCAAAATTATTTCAAAATCTACTATGGCACTTACATATCCAGTAATAAGTTTCTCCCGGTTCGAAAAGAAGAGCATCAGGTGATGGCATAGGACTAAATCTTCGAACACCGATTAACGTAGGTTTTTCAGGAGTTGAAGAGTCATCACAACTCATGACAAGAGTCTTATCAGTCTCCAAAAGACAATCCGTAAACGATAAACCGCTTACCTAAAAAAACCCTCCATAATAATAGTCGGATTTTCTAAAACTGCAATATTGACCAACTTTATAGACTTTAAGGTATCTCTTCTCTGCATCTCTGTTTGGGCAAACAACACGGAGAGTATCATCGATGTTTACGCGTATGGTATATGATGGGTATGGCGAATATCGAAATCTAAAATAAAGTAATTTTACTCTCGCTTATGTTATATAAGATTGATGCTAAAATATTTACTAGCGTTGACATCCCCACGAATATCATTTTCAAGAACATAATATGAAAATATCCTTTCTAATTTAAAATAATATAATATTTTTATACCACACTAAGCCTACAATTTCTTTTAACTCCCAGTTGTACTCTTAAATTATTCTTGTCTATTATAACATAAGCAGGAATCCCACCAGCCCTTGCGCAATCAGCCAAAGGGTATATTACAGGCGGATTTCCGGTCAGTGGGCGCCTGATGCAATCCTATTAATATATCGTCTTTGTCGGCCTACATCTAACACCACTGGCACAGTCCTATTACATTATTAGGTTATTTAAGGCGTCGCTAGTTTATTTGCTCCAAACCCGAGAATCCAATACTAAAAATAAGGTTCCTAACATGTCCTATAGAAATAGTTTACCAAGTAAGAAATTACATGCCACTCCTTTGAGATAGAACAGTTTGCTGACCGACTGACACCTGTCCTAGTAATTGACGGATGGACAGTAACGTTCGCAAAGCAAATAGAACGGAAATCAGCTGCATTTATGCGCCTAATTGAATAATTACAGTATCTTGCTTATGAAACATTGCTAATTATTTCAAAAGTGAAAACAAAGCTAAAGAAAAAATGTTTTCTGCATATTTAAGCTTTTTTAAACGAACTCAAAACACTTAAGCCTTAGAAAACACCAATAATTAACTCCTCTTAGAAAAAAACTTGTGAATGTATTCCAAGTTTACGCGATGGATGAATGATAATGCCATCTGGACGGAGTAACGTCCTTATCTGTCGCGACCCAAACTGTTCAAAGTCGAGCCGCCTTTTGGCCGCGCGCATTTACCGCTCTATTAATGAACGCCCGACTATTTTCCGTGCAATAATTAAGAGGACTTATAATCAGTGAACCTATTGGTAAGAAGATTCATGGCTGATTGGACGTTAATGTCTGACAATGGGTTAAGCAAAAAAATTTACAATAGTAGTGGTAGCAGTAATAGTAAGGAAATAGGTATTTATCTACTCAGATACGTCCAACCAAATCTATTGATGACCTACAGTGGCATGCTGAGAAGTCATAAACTCAATAAGCATACATATGCAAATAGAATAACAATAGACGATCTGTCAGGTACCCAGGATCCCATTCAACACTGACCTCAGCGCAGGTTCCCAAACCCTTTCGATAGTGACGTTCACAGACATCGGTATTCAAGCTAACAAACAAATGGGGAACTTTCACCGAGGATTATTTGAGTCAATATCGCACTACATTAAAGACTGGCTGGCTTTAAGACGCCCAAGTAATGAACCCAACGTGATTGATAACATCTATAGAAATATTATGCACGCGAAATCTACTGTAAGAGAACTTGCCATGCTTAACGCATTATGAAACGAAGAACAAAATGTTTATATAAATATCTCCATTTGTCTTAGTATAAAATTACTTAATAAAAACAAATGGAGCAGGTGACGAATGATGTGACACCATATCCTCGTAATAAGCTCAATTTCTGATCAGCAGTGACCCGTCTATGCCGCATACAACGAATAAAAACCCCTCAATTAGAAATATGCACTCCCGATTCCCTTAATTTGAGCAGTATTGAGGCGCGACCTTGGATCCTTCCACTCTTCCACAGAATAACATTATACTAACACACTTGTTCATAAATCTATGAATATAAAGAAATTAATCGTTTGCATCCAGCATGACCATACCATAACATAATCATAAACGGTAACGCCATAAGGTCTTAAATGCTGCATCTATTCAAGGTAAAATATGATTTAGGAATAATCATTAGTGACAGGTCACTGTGATTTTTCAACCGCGGCAATTTGCGATGAACATAAATTCTCAACCGCCAGCGGCCCTCTATTCATATAGCGATCTCTGAACACCTGAACTGTCATATCGAATAAGAATTATATAGGATGAAACTAAAGTGCGTAGATTTAGATATAAATTAACTACAATATAAGACTGCAACGTTGTCGTGAAAGAAACTAAATTTATAAAAACTCATGGTCACTTTTTAAAACGATAGTGGAATGAATCCAACAAAAAGGCAACGGACGCCAAATTTAGATACCAAAATGGGATACGGCACTGCACATGAAGCACTATGATACATGTTTAAGGCCACCGAAACAGAAGAATACATTCTCTACTATGGAACTTGTAAAAAATGTAAATGGATGAACGATAAATCAATTTAAAATACTTCTTAGACTTAATCATTTGTTTAAATACTATGTAAGCCTATTCTCCTACTCAATCTTATGCCATACGACGTAACCAAATCCGACAAACCAACATTGCGTAGATGTGGCAATCCCCACTTGCCCTTTTTCACTCCCATAACAGGATAGTGTTGGCAAACAAAAATGTGGGTGCACGATTACTACTCAAACTACAGGCTGCACAGATATGACCATAATCTTATCGAACCTTACCTTAAACACAATGACCTAGCTACCGTATCACTCTAATCTGCTTACTAACACTGATATCATGAGATTTATTTTCAAGAACATAAATAGTGTAAAATGAAAGGTTAGCTAAATCCACGCCTTATTCACATCTACTAAATATTTCCATATATTATATCAAACGATATTCAGAACTGTTAGCGTCACTCCACTAGGGATCTAACGGAATAAACTTGATACTGTACACTCTGGTGGTGTCAGCTTCAATTAGCACTTTTTCGGTTAATAATTCTTAGTTTACTTCTATAGGTAAAATGTTAATCGTATTATAAATAAGGAAGCATAATAATAACTTGTATCAAGTGGTCGCAGAGATTTTGTTAATCTTACATGGCAATTGCTGCTTACTGATGAGTTATTTGACTTTTTATGCAACTCAATTATACGATGGCAATCTAGTTGAGTGCATAAGAAGTTTGTTGCACACAACAACCTTGCGCAACACGTGAGTCACGAATAAACAAATATAGTTCTCCCAAATAAACATAGTAATATTATAGCCTCATCCATATCATATAGACGTAATACAAGAGAACAAAATTACAATAAGATAGACTCCTCGATAGCATCAGAGATATCTCATCAATCTACTGACGGTATTACGTGTGACGCATATCACAGAGTAATCTCATGATTGATAAAAATACTAATTGACAGGTAGGCGTACATAGTAAATGTAGAGTAGGCTAAGAACACTTTTACTATTATTTTTCTCACCATACTATACACCTTCAACCCTCCAAGCACCGACGTGGCTACATATGCTCGCACGAAGCGCAAAATCTCTTATTTCTTCTATGACATGCCCTTGGGACAATTAGTGGCGTAACCCTGCCATACTTTCCCACAATTTGTCTCCATCTAATCCCCTCGTTGCGTAGCTTGGACGCCGTTTTCCGGATGAACACGACCGATTACCATCACATCTGATCTTCATTATCCACATCACATTCCAATTATGGCCAATCGTCTTGAAGCGATATCAACTGCCGTGTGGACCGTAATCTTTGCTGCAAATATCGGCCCACAAAACAACGGAACCTCTTCACTAGAAGTAGTTGACACTGACAGACTGCAAACAAGTAGCACCATGTCAAAAGCCACTTATCAAGGCTTATACTGTTCTTCACTAGTATAGCCAATAGTCTGGAAAACATTTCACTTAAGTGTACCGCAACACAGTGAACAATAAAATACTAAATCATGATTGCCTTCTATTTATGACTCCGCTTTCTTCTAGCAATATGACACTTCTATAATGGTGGTCAAGCGAAGACCATATTTATCCGGAAAACACTAGGGTTGAAGGTAATTAGGTCGTACCCTTGGGGTCATTGACAACACAGAGGGAGCAAAATGCATTCGGATTTACCACACCTCATAATATCCAACTAATCCTAACATATATCTGAAACCTTCATTAGCTGATTGAGTAGCATATCACCTACGGTTGCTGACCTCAAAATAAAATAGGCAATACGCTTCTAATTGAGCGACTTACCGTTTAATCGCAATGTTGTAAACCTAGTCTAGTTTATATAAGCGTTTACCACTTTCAATATGAGAAGAGCATCGAGATTAGAGTTATTTCTCCTTGCCGTGTGCTACTTAGTAAATCCGAATTCTAATGCATGCAAATGGATTGCCTGAACGGAGTAAAACGATAAAGCAATCCACATAATGAATGAAAGTCATTGATCCACTCTTTGCCTTGCTAACCACAGGTAGATTATACCACTTAACTAAAATTCACTTTTTTGTAATCCTTAAATACCGAAATTAAAACCATATTTTAATTTAAACAGCATCAATGTTCCATATGGTGGCGAGCTGTCAGCCTGCATAATCCTCAGCACCAGATTGCAAACCAACAGGCTGCGGCAATATAGTCCATTCATTAAACAACGAAACGAATAAATCCATATACCAAAGCTTTTCAGTGGTATTAATTTATAGGTTAATCATTCTAATGAAAAGTTATAAACGTTAGCCGCCGTAGAATGGAGGTCTGCTGACCCTTGAACTACAAAAGACGCGGTACACTGTAAAGGCCGTCCCATGCACATTAGCTGTAAATCGCGCACGAGGTAGGTTATAACCCACACACGCTATTGCCTTCTCAACTTATCTCAACTACAATCAAATACATGTGGTTCGTGTCGGCATTGTTTATCATACCCATCAGTATTACAATGGCTTTTACAGTGTGAACAAAGATATATTTATGTTGATCATGTAATATAGGATTTCTACGGGCATGACTATTATTATATAGAAGTAACATGAAATACTGGACTGATAGATGGATACCCAAAAACTATCACCAGTTGACTATCTAAGAATACTGGCATCATTACAATTATAATAAGTCATACAGAATTATGTTCAAAAACATTTAGAGGTCTAAATAAATTATTTAAACCTAAATAACTTAAAATCTAGAACTTTCCCAGTGCAATAATCCTTTACTACATTAAGTTGGCTTACATAAACAGTCTGCAAAATATAATCATATTTGCACCTATCACAGAGTAATATCGCGTCCTAATTGAGTCACTAAGACCAACAAACTTCTTCGGGAATTCAATTCTAGACTATTGCGCCAGTGCATTATCCTTTTACAAAATATATAGTGGCAAAGACTTCCCTATTTAAGCTGAACATATCTATTCCGTTTTTTTTTATAATGATGGGATTAAAAAGTGACCCATAAATTTGTTTGCTGTACTTAACATCCATTACTATTCCTAGTGTCTTGATTTCACATCCACAATACCCAAGGGCTCTTGAGGATATGAATGTGCATGAGCTCTTACTCTCAACTCTACCATAACTAAATACAGCACATGATGACCCTTAGCCTATCTCACCTTATCCATTACGCCATCAATACCTAACTGGATGATAGGTTCTCGAAACTCTCACCAACACAACTCATACTTAAGGTATACTCCACAGACACCAGGAAAACTGAAGAAAGTGCTCATAGAAATAAAACTCTTATCCCTGTATTATTAGGTCAGAAATAATAGGTAAAAACAAATGCTACACATTATTCAGAGACTAAACATCCAAGGCACAGTCATAGTTTTACTTTATGCAAATACACGTCCCTGGCCCGCTCGGTAAGCCGAATTATGGCATAGCTTTCATTAACCAGTGGACAATAGTTCTCAGATTTACGCGATCTGCACCACTTGAACGTACTAGATGCACAGTAGAAATACTGAGAAATCAGTAAAAGTTATTAGTTCTCAAAGAAATGGAACCATGAAAGGTTGAACTTTATAATTACTCTGCAAATTTATTACATAATTTCGCATTATACTGAATTAACGATTTCTCAATCCATCAACACAAATCCTAATTTGTTATTTCCTTGAACTAAGCATAAACACTACGTCTAGTCCTCTAATTATCCACGTAGCAAACCAATTTCTCATACATACTGTTTACCTTATCTTATTCAAAATCTTAGTTTAAAGTTTGAAATGTATAATACACAAAATAAGTAAACTAACTCTGGATTAGAAGTATTCCAGTAAATCGTGTGTTGAGTGGCAGATGTTCCAAAAATTTGAAGCCAGAAAAGAAAAGAAATATGGAAAAACTGAAGAAGACACATCATGTGAAAAGATCTATATTTGTCTAGCGATGATGAGAGTTCAAATTAACATTCAAAAAATACCTGAAAATATAATTTTTGAGCACAATGCTTAATTTATCATATATATATCTGTACACATGCACTGAATATTTAATATTAGATAAAAGAGATTATGTATAAGTCAAAACTTTAAAAATAATCCTAGACACGACACCACTAACGAAACATATGCATATAAAAGGTGGGCGGGGCTAGTGAGCGGTGGCTGGTTGCGAGAAAACGGCCGTTGGCAGTGCTATGATCCGCCCACAAACTCACACCGTCAACAGCAGTTTAACTGGGGAATAACAACACTTATATGAAAATACATGGCCGCTTTGAGCAAATAGGAGATATTAAACCATCTTAACAACGATCTAATTATTCCACTTTACTATTAGTCTTGTTAAATATCAAGCTAGTTAGTAGGTATAAACGAAAGATACCATAGTTATCACCTGAAAAACCTATCCATAAATCGTGTTACATTGAAAATTCAAAAACAAACATTAGTAGATCAGAATTCGGTAGTAAAAAAAAGTAGCACACTTCGCCAGTGGCAAGTCACTAATCACTGACGAGTAACAGGCCTAATAATTGGCAGGGCAATGCTAAAACCGGAAATGACGTTAAATGCGGCATTACGTAACTGCGGGTAAGTGATAAGTACAGTACGCACATAAATTTTTTATTAGTTTCTCTAGACTGCAATATTATGCAGGGCGTATAAAACTCTAACCAGTAGTTTTATTTAGAAATCGAATGAACTCTCTAGTTATATAAATGAGATAGTACATAAAAGGTAACAATTAATGTTAGCTAGAGACGTTTACATATTGTTTTACATCATAAATTTGACTGTCGATAAGATCATTAAGTGGGTCAAACTTCCAAGGCCGATAACAATGCCCCGAAAATGGTTGAGATCTAACTTCTTTGTGCTGCTGTTTCGATTTTCATGTGTTTTTTTTAAACTGCTTCATATTTTAGTGAAATGACAGTGCTTCTTTTTCTTATAGCGACTTTTGTTCCTCTAAATTGCAGACGAGGTAAGACTAAGCTATCCACCTCATTATCAGATTTGAATTTTTTATATCAAATATAATGAAATATTTTTTACTTTAGCCTTAGTGGACAATGGACATGAGTTTCCGGAACAATCTTTGAAACGATACGACGAAAAAGTAAGGTCAAAAAAATTTATACGGAGACTAATAATGCTAGAATAGGCTTAGGATACTTTCTAAAGAAGTTTTTGAAAAGTACCATTGTAATTATTTTGTGGTTTGAAATACTGAAAACTATTTTTTCTCAGTTTCTTCATAAAATGAGCATCGAAGACATTGCTTCTCTGTATCCTGTCTCTCAAGAAACCGGAGAGATCCAATTAGACTTCACAATAGATTCCAGTGGTGATTAATTGTTTAATTAATTTGTATTGAGAATCTCTCAGTAATACTGATTTTTAATTAGAAAATTTGTCGATCTAGTGTTCTGATTTATGGATCTCAGTCTTCATAAAACAAATTAACTGTCAAAATCCTCAAAAAACCGCATTGCTAAATTTGAGACTAGGGCATCCAACTTTCTAAAAATGTTAAAGCTCTGTCTTTATCTTTAGTAAGGATAATGATAATGTGACATAAAACACCAAAATTTTGAAAAAGAAAAACATTAGATAGCTAATAAAAGTCAATTGTAAAATGAGTCAGAGATATTAAAAAGGACTGTATTATGTATCCAAAATTAGAATATTAGATATACCGCTCTGAATAGAATTATCATTTCATAATGTTTGTGATTATTGTGGTAAAATTTCATATGCTTAGGAGGAACATCTGCTTTTCAAAAGAAACATGAATAACGAGGATCTTTGTAATTTTTAGAAATTCCTCACAACAATGTTCGCCGGTCACCACCAATGGACATTTCAGAAATTCGATTTCCACAATTAAGTGATAGCACTATGCCTTTAAACACCTTTACGAATTCTACAAATGATTCGGTATGTGTCAATTAGATTATGAAGCTGTTCTCTAATCTATGTTATTAATACCCACCAAATATTTAAATGTTTCCAGGCTTTTACAAATTTTCTTCGAGAAATTAATAATGAATCTATGTCTGATCTTACTTTCCCCGACAATTCTACAGTAGAAGTGAATATGTCCCAATCCTCTTCCGCTAATGTTAGGATAAAGCCGCCCGTTGAACTACCAATAAGGCTTCCTCACTTTGATTTCATTCCACATTTTGAGCACAGTGTATATGACTTCATGGTACCTGAAGGATCAAATGAGGTCTTTCTTTTTACTATAAATGTCATATTTTCCTACTATTATATATGATATGTTTAAAGTGTTATTTTCCAGTTTTATAATTAAACATATCTAGTTTAAGAAATCATCTATTTTGGCTGTCATTTACTTCATGGGAAAGAAAGGACAGCCAGAACCAACGTTTAGAATAATGTTCGATCGGATGAAGTGGTTCGAGATCGGGGAAATAGCGGTAAGAGAGGTAAGAACATTATTATTCGTCTAATTTTTATGTACACGTGACTTTTTTGTGTTTGCAGACCGAAAGCTACAGCGAATATAAACTCACCATCAATCAGAGGTCCGAAGTATATGTACAGTATTCGTTGACTAAAGGTGGCACTTACAAGTTCGAAGTCGAGGTTGCTATTTTATGTTGGTAATATCGCATTGTTACCTAAAAAGTAAGCTTTTTTTTCTAGGCGAAACAAGGTGGCTTGACGAATTCCGCGAAGATCAAGGTTGATGTGCTAAACTTTTCTCAAAATACACATAAGACTAGCAGAGTTACAGATACAGTAACTACGACCTCACCATTGAAATTTTCAACAAATGAAGTGATTTCTGTAGCTGATGCTCTAAAGACAACGGGAACACTAGGAGTAATTTCCACGCATGATATGGAAACATCAACAATGGAAAGTGGTTGGGAAACAACACCTAAGATGAAGTCGGTTATTAGAAATTCAAAAGGACTCAAAAAGCTGAATGTTAATCAATCGAAAAAAACAGATATTTCCATGGATAAAAACGAGATAATAAGTGAAGAAACGATTTCTAAACTTCCAATAAATTCTACTAAGGAAAATAACAAATTGTTGGAGAATATTCCCACTGTAAACTCAACATCGAATCAAGTTAAAGTAAATAAGCCAGTTATTAAACTACACGAGAACATTCGTAGTGCTACTGAGAAGTCTTCAGAGGAGGATAACCCACTGATAAATGCTGTGACTATTGCTGCTGCTATCACTCAGAGTTTCATTGATTTCGGCGAAGGTAAAGAAGAAGCAACTGAAAATATGGCACTGGAACAGAATTCACGAAATGGTAGGCGAATATTTTTCATAGATATAGGCTATCACTAATACAATATTTTTTCCAGGTTTGTTAATTGTTGTTAACGGCACCGAAGACAACGTATTTCACATCAAGCAACTACTTGGTGTAGGAGATGTTTTGCAAGGGTTAACTATTTCAGTTACAAGGGAAGGGAAGGTAAATATTTGCACCTCAGCATAGTAGCTATTGCCATTGATATTTTTATAAATACTGTAACATTGTATTAAATATCGTCTTATTAGACATTTATTTCAGTTTACTACTGATTTGATGTCACTCTCTATTGATTCAGATTTCTTTGAAATAAAGCCTAAAATGATTGAAATGGGAGGAAATGCATACCTTTTCGTGAAAAATTCTTTAATACCACGAGAGAATTTTAATGTGAAGGTGATATGATCAAATTTTTATGTTTATAGGCAGTGTTTTGTTTAAGCCTAACAGAAAAATTAATATTTTACACCCGTTATATGATATTTTAGGTATTTGCCGAATTCCATGGTACTATATCAAAAACAGTTGTTACAATTAGAACAGATATAGCCGAAGAATCTAAATCTGATCTTGAACACAACGAAGTTACCAAGGTCTTAATATATAACTTCCTTGTTTCGGAAGATGCTTCATCAGGAACAACTATTGGCTCTATAAAAGGAGGAGGGGACAAAAAAATTATTGGGCCCCCTGGATTGTGAGATATCGCCAATATTGACAAGAAGCATCTGATTTTTTTCAATAGTAATTCTTTTAGATTTACATTTATTGGTGATGATCTAATTTTATCATGTCCTAATGAGGGAAGTTGCCTTGACTATGAATCTCAAAAAACGCATTATATTCTCATGACAAATAAAGATGGTAAGAAAATATAATATTAATTTACAAAATCCATAAACGGAAGATTGTAAAATTATGTTTTAGGTTTAAAGTCGCCACCTATTCAAGTAACTATTGACGTAAACGATGTTAATGACCATCCACCTTCATTATATTTGTCAGATTCGATTTTACGAATTTCTAACAATGCTCTTTTGTTTCCATTTGTTGTTCAGGTATGTTGTATAAAATAGTTCTCTAAATTCTTTTTTTTATTTTTGTGATTTCAGGTCCGGGATGAAGATTCTGACATAGCTACGAAAAACAAATTATTACTCGATGGTTCTGCTTCTCGTTTTCTCGATCTAAAGGATATATCGGATGGCCTTTATCAGGTTTATTCCAAAGACATTTGAAGGTAGTAATGTACGTTAACAATCGTTCTTTAGGTAAATATTGTCGGATTCGCTCCAGTTGGACGACATCAACTAGATATCCGAGTAACAGATGGATTGTTTGATGACAAGAAGACAGTGACAGTGGAAGTACAAGTAACTATTTCAATAATATGCAACTAGACAGAAAATGTATGAACTAAAAGGACATTTGATTTTAGAACTCACATTCACAAGCTCACTTTCGGCATCCCAAATATGAGAGAACAATCACTGTTGATAAAATACACCCGGGTAAGCAATATTAGAAGAAGAGAGTAAGCTATTGCGATAAAAAGTAACAATTTAGAACGGTGTTATAAGCGTATTTTTATAACATTAGGAAAAAAAAATCATTAGTTTAGTGATGAAAATATGTTACTGCATCTATGAAAAAAACTACATTTAGGTAAATAGTAGTTTCTATGAGAAATTTTATTCAGGCAATGTAGTGCTGCAAGTGGAACTTGAAGGTGTACCCATTGATGAGGCTCGGTTTGTTATTCTACGGGGAAACCCTGGATGGCTTACTGTGGCCGACTATGGAGGCCGAGTCTCGATAGCAGAATATATCAGGTAGACTTTTTTTAAAAAAATCCAGTTAATTAACTGTATATTTACTTTTATAGTGATCCCATCACGACAACATACTTTGTTCACATTGGAGCGATAGATCGATTGAGCAGCATGTTACTTGCTGAGACACAACTAGTTATCAATGTGGTGGATGAAACACATAAAACAAAGAAGAAAATATTTGAGAAGGAAATTTATGAGAGCACGTTTGACAGAGGTAGGACAAAGATAAAACTAATGTGAAAGACCGAAGTGATTTTGTTTAGTCATGGAATAAAAGCTAATGAGAACATTTCGATAATTCAGAAACCGCTTCCGACTTCTATGTCATAATAAATCCAATTAGCAAAGTATCTCCTGAGTTAAACATAGAATCAACATTCGCTTTAGATGAAAACGGACAAGCAAGAAAATTGAATAAGGTATTTTTAAAAGCTATTATTTGATTATTATGTTAGAAAAAAATTTCCAGGGAGATATATTTCTGAGTGAAGGCAAAGTCATATTTAGCAAGGACAGTATGATGAATTTACGTGTGGTTCAAGTACAGCTGGTAGCAGGGAGTGAAAAAGGTCTGTATTTAAAAGTATTAGATTGTTCGTACGTGTACATCACCCAGAATTAATCAGACTAGAATTCAAGCATATTTTAATTAAGCCACTGTAATTCTAAATCTCGTCTCATCATCTGATTTTATTGAAAAGAAACGGAAAGATGCAGCTCGTCCCGTTTTTCCAGCACCATGGTCTAAAGAAAATAACTTGGTTGAGGTAATTTAATCAAGTAACAGTCGATGTAAAGAAAGAGTTAACTACTTTATTCTGTTATATTATATCATTCATTAACCTAGACAAATCTAATAAACATAACTTCTTGATTTCATGTTAATTATCTGTTTTAGGTCGTTATTCCCGAAGAACTCCCTCAAGGATACATAATTGCTGTCCTTCCTGCGCTCAATCCAACCGATGGTTCAGTTGTAGAATCCGAAATGTCTAGCGAGATGAAGGAGTTTTTCACACTGGATTGGGAAACGGGTAAAATATACTGCAAATGCGTTTTTCAAAAAACAAACATACCATTTTCTTCAGGTGCAATCAGTGTAATTAGTCGGCTTGACTATGAGTCTCTCTCTTCTGCCAATAGAACATTTGATCTCATGCTGAAGGCTGGTGAATCTGGATACGATACAGAAGCAATATTGAGAGTTACTGTTACTGATATCGATGATAATCCACCCCTTATTGAAAAACATGCCAGACTAAGAGAGGTGATCATTAATAGTGTTACATCATATATACTGTGTATTTAAGTACTACACTTTTTTCAGTACCAGATTATTTTTAATAAGCTAGCAGTAAACTACTTCTTATCCTATTTCAGCTACTAATTTTGGAAAGTATTCAACCTGGTACTCCAATTGCACATTTGCCGTTCACTGATGCGGATGAAGTGACTCAGAGTGATGACATATCTGTAGTGGTCTCTGGAAAATATAGTGAACTTTACATGACAAAAATCGTTAGTACGGTGATAGCTATATCTGTTTTTATAGTAGCATCTGACTCGCCTAATTTTAGCAAAACAACAGTCTTATTATATTTGTCGGAGGAAATACTTCTCTTGATAGAGAAACGTCGGATAGACAGACATTGTTAATTACCTTGAGAGATGCAAGTGGCAACGAAGACTGGATTTATGTATGTGGACGTGATTTGGGATTTTGTAAAATTTCTAGTGCGATTAGTGATATCTTATAATATTTTAATGAATATCTGTAAAATTAATTTATTACAGCTTCAAATAGTTATTCTCGATGTAAACGACAATGCTCCTCGATTTTCTCGGGATGAATACGTTGTGCAGGCCGTGGAGAACTGGCCTGAAGGCATTATTCTTGACCGAATCAGTGCATTCGACACGGATGAAGGTGACAATGGTCGCGTGAGGTACACTCTCGGATTACACAATGCGAAACGTGAGTGGATTCGAATATGAAAGTTTTACATTGGAACATATGGAATTATAATCATTTTTTCCTTTCTTTTCAAAATACGTATAAGTATAATATATAAAAATGCCAAACATTGCAGGTTTTGCTATTGATCCAGTAAGTGGAGAACTAACGATCTCCGAAGAATTAGTTGGAATGGCTAGAGAGAAGCTATATATTTTGACAGTAATAGCAGAGGATGAAGGTATGTTCTAGACTACCATTCTCCAATCTTCCTTCCTTGTTCTTATTTACTTTTATTTGTGCAAACATTTATAAATAACATTCCACAGGCACTCCTCCTCTCCGTTCCAATGCATCTGTTAAGATCAAAATCAGTGAGCCTCTAACTGATAAGGAAAATGAAAAGGGTCATATCCAGTTTATCAATCCACCCGTAGATTTTGTACTTAAAATCAGAGAGGTACAGAACTATTTGTTCCGTAGTAATATGTTGAAACTACTTTTTAACTTCATCTTACAGGATACGCCCGTGAACGAACACATATACTTCACAAAAGCACACATCGTCGATTATGGCGGCGAAGAAATGCTGAATATAAAATATTCCATACAGGTTTTCTAAAGTTGTTATCCAGCAGTGGGAATTATCTGGTCAAGATGATTACAAGTTTCAGGACATTTCAAGAAATGGCAGTCATGCATTCGGAATAGATGAATCTTCAGGCGAAGTGTACGTAACGCAACCGCTTGATTACGAGAGACAGCAGCATTATTCAGTTAGTCAAAGTATCCATTTTATTTCTTGTTATTAAGTATGCCATAAGAGAGAAAGTAACTAATCAATAAGATTTAAAGAACAGGTGAGATAATGAAATTGCATAAAACAAATAGGAATTTATAAAACATAAAGGACTATTAAAATAAAGTAACGTATCAAAAAAATACAAAAATATATGAAGGAAAAAAAAAGACTCATGAATAGTCTATATCAGGCAGAGACTTCAACACGAGATGCGTTAAAGCATGACATATTTTATTGTTAGCAGTTCTTTTGATACACTTCATCCCTATTTAAATGTTTTTTCGTCTTTTTTTTTCCTATTTTATCGCATCTAACTCTTCCAATGCGGACTCAATGATGCGAATTTTTTGTCCCTCAAACCGGTCTCAGCAAAGGATAGTGAGATCTAATTAGGATTTTCTTCTGATATTACTGTATGGGTTTACTTGAAACAGTTTATTCTAGTATTTACACTAATTTTCTTTATCTTGCGCATTTTTTCTCTTTCAACACAGTCTCAGCTTACGGATGCTGTACCTCCAAAGTTCAATGACCGAGCAACCTTGGAATGTTTCGACGTTCCTTTCAACCGCCACTACTCATAGTGCAGAGTATACTAGTTTAACTTTGCATTGAGCCGTTTCGATTGTGCTGATTCTATTCCAGTGATAAAGCTTTTATGTTATGTATACATTTCGATGTAATTGTATTTTCGGGATGAGTCACTTGGCCATAACTCTCTTGCGCAATAAATCTGTGTCCCTTCCCAACTTTTATGCTAACTTGGCTCAATGATCACTCTTAAACACGATTACGTCCGATAATTTTTGTATTTAAGTGTTCAGACGTAATCATTTGGGCATTTTTTCGGGAGATGAATGGCGTCAAACCTGGGCAAATAAGCACAATTAAATTGATAACTGGTTATGTTCTAAATGCTACATTTTTCTCTTGAGCCACATGATAAATACCCCAAAAATAGTTAGAGCATACAAATTTGTTGGTAAATTTCGATCATGACATTACGAACTTCTCGAAGACGATAATGTACAAAAATAAATCTACAAATATGTATAAAGCTTCAGTTAAGTATCATAGCCATACTATAAACTATATGATACTTCTAACGGGCAACAATTTTTAAATATTTATAGGCAGTGTTTCGTTTATCTGTATTTTTAACTATTTTAATTATGTCGCAATTTGCTCTTCCACAAAATTTGGAAATGCTGCAACTCTTGGATTTCTAAACCATTCACACCTAGTTTCTTATTCGCCAGCAATTACTACGAGAATCATCTGTCAGTTTGTCTTTTGGCTTTTGTTGCTTACTTTTCCTCGTTTTCGACTGATTACTGTGTGTTAGGCATTGTTCAACTTCAAACATTTCCCAATAGACCATCTAATTTGAAGCACTTGGCTTCAAGCTCAATCGATTCCTAGTGGGTGAATGCTTCTCTGAAAATAATATCATATTACTATGACTCACCTTCCCGTTATTTTAAACTCATGGTTCTGTCCAAACTTACAGTATCTTGTGTTCCAGTTCCAATTTGCTTCAGCACAACGAGTTTTCTCTCCACTCATCTCTATTTGAGGATATCCCCATTCAGACATTTTTGAAGCTCTTTAAAACTTCCACACGCATATTAATATTCATACACTCTAAATTATTATTCTACCGTTGTAGCTTTTAGTGGAGTAGTTGTTTCTTTCAATTTTCTACTAGTTGCATTAACTTTCACTGAATAAACACCCATAAGTACAGGGCACTTCATTCTATACCTCGTCAATGTCTCCACAGTATTACAATATAATCTATACATTAATAATTATTTAAAATTTTCTGAACATTTCGCGTTTTTCGCATTCACGTCACGCTTATCAATCGACATAGTCATATTGTGGTGACGGCTCCGTTTGTTATTCTGCGGCCCTTCTCGCAGGTCCCTTGTCCACACTTTTGATCTTTGTTCATAAGTAAAAGTAAACGAGATTCAGATAAAGTAGTCCTAGATCGATGGGTTTTCTTCCGTTGCTGTGAGGATCCGTACACTTCTTCAGGATGAAATGTATCTCTTGTTCTTCGCGTATGGAATCTTTCGTCGTTTCTCAAATCTTTTTTTCAATTGTTAAATTTAAAAGCACCTTCGCAACTGTTTTCTGGAAATCTGAAACCTTGATCGTTTATCTCTGCTCCGCACTTTATTAAATCGGCTGTAATTAAACGTTAAGTACATTGGCTAAGTAAATATAGGAAATCTTAATGTTCTTAAGCAGAATACATTGTTAATGGGAAATAATCGATAAAGTTACAAACGAATAAATATTGTTTGGGGCATCCCTAATGAAAAGTGCAGTCACTGATACGCTTTAATAACTATATTTTCGGCTGCTCAAGCGTTCTTTTACTTTCTCTCGACCCGGCGCCATTTGTCGATTTACCGTCTACGTGATGTTTAACACCATTTGCATAGCGCAGTTGTCTTATTTATTTAGGAGATACTATTTTTCTCAAAAAAGACTATGGTTTGAAATTCTGCTACCTTTATTTAGAGTAATTTTTTCATTATTTCTCATAGCTTTCATGCAACTTTTGCTCAAGTTATAGAGAGATATATGTGGTACTTAGGCATACTTTCTGCTTACATCAAATGTCACACGCTCTAATTTTCATAATAAATTCACGATTTACTGTCGGTTAAAATTAAGATAGCTTCTTTTCCTCCTTTCGTAGAACTTTTTTAAGATTAGCGCGAGATCTCTGGTTTCTAGATAAATAAAATCTGCCCTCCTAATATTTGCAATATCGCTTCACTAAAGTCGATGAGTGTTTGATTAGTTGAATTAAAACTACTCTTTATTTAACTTATGTGACGTTAGCTAAGAAGTTTATTTCGGCAACCATATGCTTTGAATCTTTCCATGTGAAACCTATCAAACTAAAGAAAATTGGCTCATTTCTGTTATACTCCTACCACACTCTTGCTTATAAATTTTCCAAGGAAATTTTTTTCCACTGAACATCATCGTGACAAATAACATTCTAAAGCTTCCCTCACCTTTTCGTTTTCCTTTCATATGATTTGTTATGATCACTCCAGCTAAACTAGAATATTCATGCTTACAATCACTGTATTCAAGGAGAAGACTCCACCCCTTTTCCGTCGGGGTTTCGTCTCAACCAGCCCATTCTCAGCCAACTGAAAGGGTTACCTTAGTACTATTAACCACAAAATTTTGCTAATTTACTGCTAATGTTTCATAACTCAAATAATAAACGTTTAAATTTATTTCAATAGTAGTACATATGGAATATTTTTACAGATTTTTATCTGCCAATTGGTAGAGAATCCTTCAGTATGGATAAACTTGAGAAATTATGGCGAAGAATTCGCGGAAAGAGGAGAAGAGAAAGACTAGAGCAAAAACACAGAGAGATGGCACCTGTTCATGTATCAGAAAACGAGGAAAGGAACAGAAAAGCTATTACCTGCAAACACAGCAGTCGATCGGCCAATCCTCAGCCACTAAAAGACATACTTCCTCCTATTGCCACTCCGGAGAACTTCGAGTCATCCCTTGCAACAGAACTACCACCATCATCTGTTTCACAAGCTGTTGCTAAGTTATATGTTATGGCATATTTAAAACTACTTCAAAATGGCCTAACCTGTCAAACGGACTACGCATTGCCACAAAAATCGTCCAACTTCCATCAAGAACAACGACAAATATATGTCACCGACTTAGGTGAGTCATATGACTCCAACTCTGACTACAACATTGATTATTCACCTATTTCATTTTTATCTCAACTAAATCCCTCCCGCTATGATAACAAAGTGTCTCCCAGTTATGAGAGTGGATATCAGACTTGTTCACCACAAGACTTGGCGAGTAGTTCTGAAACTCTATCACCGATACCAAGATGCCGCAAATCGTCCTTTCTCCCCCGAAAATATGTTGAAAAATCCAAAAAATCACTAAGTTACAAGAAACAATCTGCTAATCCATTGTTGCCTTTTGTTAAATATAAGTCAGAAAATCTTGTCGATTCTTTCCTAAGAGACAACGTCTACAAAACTAAATTTATTACATGTACATTTGAAGCAAATAATGCTGGTCTAGAAGTGTTACTTGATGACATTATCGATGAGTTGAAACTTTGGTTTACTGGAAGAAATATGTTAATTGTGGCTGCTGAAACGCACTTTTCAGTACCAGAAGGTAAAAGAAGCAGAAAACAAGAGTGCAGGCAAGTAATTCTGTTCAAACTGAATTCTTATATCTTATGTGAAAAATAAAGTTTAGGCTAAAGGATCACATGCTTCAATCTCTTCTCCTAAATAACAAACGAATACTGCGTCTGAAAGGTGCAGATGGGATGTTGCCCATAAAAATGGCCGAATCACGAACAGAAGAAAATATCTCAAAGGATTCAATAACAAACTCAATACAAGGTGTCATATAATTTCTATTCCCTTTCTACTCAAAGCTATTATTCCTACTTGCTTATCTAATATTTACACCTATTGGAAACGTACTCACATATATCTGCCTCCAAGATTCTGCTCATGACATTTATTTACTTGTAAATTGTTTCTATCTTCGGCTCAAACTTTAAATTGGGTCTTTCAAATCAAAAAATATTGATTATTAGTGGGCAAATTCAATAATTTCTATCCTAAACATTTCATGTTGTGCCATCTACTTTGTTTTTCAAAACTCGAGAATTTGTGGTCTTATCCGAATTCCAAACATAGGTGGTGACAATACGCCGTCTTATTTTGGAAAACAGCTATTTCACTCTTCAAACAGTTAATCTTCCAATTGTAGTTACTAGCGAACAGCACGAATAACAAACCTGTTGAGAACATCAAATTCCATTCTTCTATGGATTCCTTTAAAATACTTAGTCCGAAGTTGCTTTCAGGTGTATACCAGCGCGTCTACCATCGACTTTTACCATATGTTCATCCACAGACCCCAGTTTTGCATTCACCTTACTGGAAACTTTCACAAAAAAATGTGGTTCGTCCTTGCTCATTTCTCAACGGGGAGGACCCAACTCGACTACGAAGTGCTGCAATCGTCTCAATGAATATCATCGGCCTGTCAATTCGTCGAAATAACGACTGACAAGAAAAACGACGTTAGACCCTGAGAAATATCGCCTGTTGACCGTTGGTGAATTGCTCTTTGCAACAAAAGATCCCATAACCAGTCCACTATCCAATATTTATGGTCCAAATGAGAAATGACTGTGTAAAGTAGACTTGAACCATCAATAGGTTTCGCCAATCGTTAGAGTCTACCTACAACTATTACCATGTCGGGTTGTTCATAAATATTTCTCTTATTGTATTATTTGGAGTTCATTTTTACGATTCTAATTGCAAACAGGAAATTAACCATCAAGACAATGAATTCACTCGAAAGCACAACTGTCACAAAGCAAGAAAAGTAATAGCGTAACTATGCGGAACAGAGAGTTAATTGGCGGCGGTGTTTTTCATGAGAATCATTCGTCGTAAGGAATACGGACGAGATAAAAAAAGTGTAATTCTAGACTTATGGTCACTTTTATGTTGTGTTCGTGGTTTAATGTCTGAGCAGTATTACTTACAACTCTCCTTTATGTATTTTGACGAGATTAGTCATGCTCTTGGAATGTATTTCGGTGATGGTATCTTTGGGAATTCAAAAATTCGTACCATCCTGTAATAATAGTGGTTAAGCCTGTAAAATGAATACAGTATGCATCTAGTAGAATTGTTATGAGTCTATTTAACAAGATGTTCAAATAATGTTTCGGTGAGATAATATATTTACATTATATGTCCCACCTTCTGCTTAATGTTCGTTTCTGTTCATTCATCCAACCATTTCCTATCCATCGCTAAGTTCTGGAGTTAAGTGTCTTATAGCAAATTAACCTAAGGTTTCCAAACAAGCCACAACCAGAGTATGCTCAAAGTTGAATATTGAATGTATTACAAATAAATTAATTCCTTTGATCAGATAAGATAAATGTCCATGACATTTGAGTTTAAAACTAAACAGTCTTGTTCTGAAATAGCAAATATAAAATAGGTAAATGTAAATGTTTACCTCATAATAGATGCAACATTATTATTTAATTAGAATTTAACTACTTTAAAGATTCTCAAAGCAGCAACCAAACACTTTTTTTTGCATAATTCTAGAAAATAATATAGTTATTACTTATATTTTAGCTCCTAGTATCGGCGTGGAATGTACTAGAACCTCAGAAGAATGCAACACGCCTTTTACGTGTTAGCGTTGAAGACGTCGATGATAATGAACCACAATTCTCACTGGTCATTACTTATTCTTAACTTTATATCTCATTCATATTTCATCTAAAATCTATTTGCTTTCCAGAATGCATCTCTGTTTTTCTCTATTAACCCTCGTCCAAATATTGCTGAAATCTCCTTCGGTCGTGTCGCTGCATATGATGCTGATGGCAAAGGGTTTAACGCAGTTTATTATTATTTTTTACCCACATGTAAGTGCTTATCTTTATAATATTCATATAGAAAATATATTTATATACTATTTTAATAAATATTAGTTGATATAAGTAGTCCTACTTTTGATCCTATTATTGACCACCTTTATCACTTTTCTTATCTTTTGCTCCTAATATATTTATTTGAAACTTTAAAGCATATTTGGTTTCTAGCATTAGGTTTGTAGGTTCACCAGAAACTGTGTTCTTTTCAATTGATAAGGAATACGGAGAACTCACATACAGCGAAAAGAATCAAAACATCAAGGAACGAAGAATTGAACTATGTGTACTAGCAAGGTAAGTAAGAATCATGAAGTAACAGCCCAAATTTATGACAGTCTTCTAGTGGTTCCGCAGATGTCGACCCATCAAATGTGATACTTGACACCAGGAACTCTAGTATCATCCGTGTTGTAGTCCAGGTGATGGGTGATCAGCCGAATCCCCAGCTGAGGTTTTCGGTAGAAAACAACACTGTTACGCTCATTGGTGAGAATGAAATAATAGTCGTAACAATTTTTAAAAATATTGGGAATTACAGATGGTAATTATTGCACGAATCGTTTAAAATGTTTGATTAGACAACAATTATTCTTTTTCAGGGGACCATTTATCTAATATTAATGTGCCTATTAGTAATATAAATGACTCAATACAAAAAATTAGGTATTCTCTCAAGGAAGTCGTGTTTACACCGTGAGTTCTGTCTTTATCTTACTGGAGACACTACGTTCTATAAAATAGTGTTCTACAGAGCACAACACGTTGAGGTGATGCGAGATTCCGTCGATAATCTATTTCTCGTCGACCAAATGTCAGGAGACGTTCGTGTATCTCCGACACTTGTATCACATCCACAAGGAGTGTATCGAACAATTATTGAAGCGTTCTACGGCGACATCAAGAAGCCGTTAGCTGTTTTCATCAAAGAAGTAGGATATCAACCAATAAATATGTGTCGAATATTTAATATATATTAACCCAATATTATTTGTAGAAAAAAGACCCCTCTCAAGTACTCATTTTAGTTTCATTATGTGAAAGATGAGATGAAAACAAAATATATGCTGAATATGTCTCCAGATGAATTTGGAAAGAATGAGAATCAGTTTGAAAGGTAGATCAATTAAAGCACCCATTAAATTACAGTGTTGACTTGTAATAATCGTAATTTAGAAAATTGCAACAATCTCTATCTTCCGACCATCCTGAAGGTAAGATGAAGATATACTTGTGGAAACCGCAAATAGATCAAAAGAATTCATCCAGGTTTGCGTAATTATAATTGAAAAAAAAAGATTTTCAATTAGTTATGAAATATTGTATTTCCACATGTTCAGGACATCAGTGTGTTTTCACTTAACAATGAATGGAACCGTGTTGGATGAGAAGTCAGCTTTAGCTGCTTTATCTCAGTCAATGGCTGAAGACACCGAACTTTCCAGACTATACCATATCTATAAGATTATTAATATTGAGGTAAACACAGATGTGCTAGGTCGTTTTATTTCACAGAACACGCTGCTTTAAAATACTTAAATGCATTTGAACATACAATTATTTATAGCGCTGCGCTTCTCCATCCGATTCTTCGCTCCACCAATCAGCCCTCTATCTTCCTTCGAACGTCGTTGTCATGATTGCTATTGTTGCAGTTCTCGTCTTAATCCTCATTACGCTCTTTATCTACATTTGTTTCGTCACCCGCTATAGAGATCATTTACAGTCTAAGGAAAGAGAAATGAAAGGTCGTTTGATAAGTATTAATTACAAATAAATGTCTACAAGGAATCTATATCCTCTCGTTCACAGCTTTTACGAAAATAAACAATATTTAGTGCTTACAGCATGCAAAGAGTTGCCGGGTTCACACCCTTATGATGTAACTCCAACATTTGTTCTTCCAGCGATCATGTAAGTGGAAAATTTACCCCTCTATATCTTGGAGTGATTTTAAATTTATACTAATGATTTAGAATATCATAGGAAATAGAATTAAAAATAGTATTAAATAGCATTTCAGTCCATCAATTGGATACTATTGACAACTGCACCGGTTACTCAAGTTATGTATACTTGTATATTCCCCTAAATTACGTTTGTAATTAGATGAAGATTTACGTGAATCTCTGTAGGTGGTATTCCCAGTTTCAGTCGTTCTGTATTTAATTTCTCTATTTCTTCCTTTCTTGCTTCCGACAAGCTTCTGTATAGTTATCTTGTGCCCGTTGTCTTGATAAGCATAGTTATTTGATAGAAAGTACCAAAGAAACAATTTCCGCCACTTCTGTAATACTTTACCCCGAATATACCACTATTGTACAGTCTGTCAGCGTATTCCATATAATTTGTCAATGATTTCAATTAAATATAAATTTGGAGATTTAAGCAACAGTTGTTTACCATTTCAGGCAATGAAAATGTTTTTTCCCGTTTTGATTCTTTTTTTTTCTACTGTCAACAGTATTACTGAGTTCTGTGTTACTATGGGTACTTCTGCTTATGTGATGGTTACCATCACATCATCATTAGATTATGCTGACTTTGAAGAGCTACTGATATCCTACTCCAAGGTATGTTCGTTGCTGAGATTTTTGTTTATGTGCATATTTAAATGTTTTTGGAATTTTATTATTTCCACATGCTCCTCATTGTTTTCAAATGGTCTTTTGTCAACATGTAGGACAAAACACCTTCAACAGCATACTTCTGGCCATCTAATATCCAGAACTTCTGTTAACGTTTCATCACTGTTATACTTAAATTTTGATTATCTTTAGTTGCCTAATGTATCTTTACTATTTTCTGATGATGTTCTACGAAAAACAACCTGTTTCCACGACACCTTATAAATTCTCTCTGAAAATACTAGATAAGACGCATGAGAAAAAGCTACTTGCGTTTGCCGATCCAGCGTCTTGATCCATGTCATATGACTCTTAAAAGCAAATAGAAATGTACAGTGATGATTATTTTTCTATAAATTCGAAATAGTAAATCATCAACAAGCTATGTAAATATGCTTTTGAATGTTAGAGACGCAGTGAATGAAAAAGGGAGAATGAAGATAACGCAGGAGTCTCTGGTAAAAATGGTCTAATTTCCAGCTGATGCCAGTCAATGAGACAATCACATATCAATTTAACTTTGGAGACTCACCAATAGTAGTTACTTCTGATAATTTGAAAAAGGAGATCGAGGAGTGGATCACAAATTCTGCTTCCATGAGAGAAAAGTGGAACTGGTCTAAAGAAAATAAATCACTAGTCACCAGAATACAAAATATAATTAATACAGTAAGTTGGCATAAATATTATAGACTAAATTATTTAGTTTGTATTCTTGGTACTACAAGATAGTTATGCATATTCAGGTTAATAAAGGCTTTCGATGTAATTGAAAACAAGAGAAGTCTTGCAGTTAATAATAGTGGGATGAATAGTAGTATAACTACGAAAATAGAAAACTATTAGAATACCTAATTTAAGTAATTTCTTTCTGATATGAGTCGTATATTTCTTTTCCTTATAAAAATAATACCGTCGTCACCCTCCCCCAACTGTGCAGAGTACGACTAGTCCAAGGAGAACAGACAAGTCAGAGTGAAATTCTGTCCTTCGTCTAGTGCTCTGTCTTGTTTAACACTGAATACAAAGCGGCCTGGGTAGCGAAACTAATGCGAGACTCAAAAAAAGTAAAATTACTACTCTTTTAAAGTATCATCTATTTCGTGAAATGCCTAATAGAAACGTTTCGTAATATCTGAGATTTTAGAAAGAAGGGGTATGAATGAGCTTCAGAAATCTGCAGTATTTTATATGCCAATCTGAAAAAACTACGATTTCCAAATCATAGTGGTTAATTTTAAATTTAAGCAAAATTATAAACAATTAGTGCTGAACAAAAAATATAGGCTTATTCACACTGAGCACTTAGATAAGGAATTTGAATGCAGGAAAGTTTCATGTTTACGACTTTTTTAGTTTATCTTCTAAAATTAGCAGAAAATTGTGAAATCGAACTTATAAAGCCATATTTGGTATCTTCAAATTATTCTAGAAAAACACAGAAAGGTGGGAGTGTTTTGGAACGGGAATAATCCATATTGAAAGCAATTTATAATTGTATTTCGTTGAATTTGTGCTTCTACAGAAATAGAATAAGAGTAGTAAATTAGAAATAAGCAAGTAAATAACAAGGATCTTTGTTCTTTCTAGATAACACACTTTGAATTATTATTTACTTCGCAGCAGGAAACTTACTATATTAGGTGATGAGTCTATATTAAAGAGCTCCTAAACACTAATCGGAACGCTATGTAACCGTTCTAAGTGGACACCTCACAGGCTTCGCTACCCAGGCTGCTTTGTATTCAGTGTTAAACAAGACAGAGCACTAGACGAAGGACAGAATTTCACTCTGACTTGTCTGTTCTCCTTGGACTAGTCGTACTCTGCACAGTTGGGGGAGGGTGACGACAATTCTCGAATTAAAGATAACAATTGATAATGGAATTCCAAAATAAGTTGCGAAAGATACGTAATCACTTTTTTATACACTAATTACTTCAGATAACCGTTGACAATCAAAAGCTGGACAGTGTTATTATGAAAAAACAAGTTGTGCTTCTCACTGATTATATTCCTTCAGACGTCATCATTATAATGAATAATGACACGAATGTGAGATTGCATGTTTCATACAAATATACTATTAATAAGGAAATTTTCTCTCATAGGATTTTAGATAAGAATATCTTAATCATATAATTGTAACCTGCGTCGAAGACCTAGTAGTAAAAATAACAAATATTTCTTTAGGTAAACGAGCAGAAACTTGGGCTTTTCCATCATAAAAATATGAGTAATTTCAAAGGCATTGCAAACTTTCCAGTGTACTCTGTTGTTGATGTTATGGAAGACAACCTTTTGAGCAAAGAATTTCAGAAAGATCTAAACTTTAGTCAGTTACTACTACGAACTTTATTGATAATGTTATTATTTTATCGGATGTTTTAATTTATGTTCTTGCTGATTTAGATTTTCCTCCAATAGTACTAGAAAGAAAGCCTATTGTGGCAAACTCTATTTTCCTGACGTCATTCGACTCATCTGCATTGACGCAGATAGTGGATACGACCATAGCAGGCGAGATGTGCGTCACATCTGAAGATAAGCATAAAATGTACAGAGATTTTATACTGGTTCATTACATGCATAATTATTCTATTTACGGTCAGTTGTTATCTTTATCATCCACGTTTCTATGATTATTTTCTCCAGTTAAACAAAAGTCCACTTATTTTTTACAGATCTCACTATCCCTTTCATTGGAAGCAAAACTTCAATATTTGCGCACAACTGCATAAATCATATATCGGAAAAAGGTATTTATAGAATAAATTTCCAATTTCATGTGGAATACGACAAATTTAATTTTATGTCTGGTTGATAATAAATCAAAATCTTGCGAAAGTGTTAGTTCCTTGGTGAGCGATTTCGTCAACTACACACGGTTCTCAATGGAAAAACAAAAGATTTCTTTCGTTTCTCTCATTGTCAACAATATCAGCTGTGCTGTACCTCTTTTGACAACAATGAATGGAAGTATCAGTAAGTCGGTAAGGTGAAATTCATTGACGCTTTTCAATGGCTTTTATGCTTTTAAGTAGTGCGTTTACCACAGAATTCTCGGATAGCTGATAAGTATTTTCAAAAGCCATAGGCTTCACTTTCAGACATTTATACGGATAGTGACAACTGATTATTTGAATGATGTATACGAAAAATTTACGCTTCCTCTTGTCAATAAACATTATCTGCAATATGATTTGGATGAGCAAGTGATCTACAATAGCGAATTTTACTTAAGTATCTACTCAACTACTTGTAGAAAATTCGTTCAACAAGGTTAGAAATAAACCCAAAGTGGTAAGTTCAAGGTTCATGCAAACCTGTATGATTTCAGTCCCACTTGTCCCTGCTCGACCTTACCACAGACCTAAGCACTTCTATATAGCACTCGACGATATGATATGGATTTCATTGTGTGCTACTATAAGCGTAACAACATTTGGAATTTTGATATACCAATACGTGAAAAAGAACCAGAGAAAACAGATGGAACTGCTTAGCGAAATGATATTGCAACCTAGAGTATACAAGTAGGTCTTGGAATAAAATATTCCTCGGCATAATATATGGAGTCACTATAAGCTTTAAATCATCAGAACAGCGAAGGAATGCCCTAAAGTGGCCAGGCTTCCTTGGGAGATCAAATCCGACCGCGTTCACATAGATAGGGAATTCTTGCTTGGGGAAGGAACCATTTCAAACGTTTACTTAGGTAAAGCAAAAAACTATAGTCTAATATTAGGTTTTTTTTCAAGCAGTTTAAGTAAAATAATTAATTAATGATAGGAAAGCTAAAGGGAAAAGCCCCGATACTTCAGTGGATAAATAGAGTGGAAATGAAACAATATCAAGATTGTGCAGTTGCTGTTAGAGTAAGTTATTCTCCTACTTTTTTGACCATAATAGAACAATTTAATCTCAGGTTTTTAGATTTACAATACCATATGCTATCTATTCAGTTCTTTTTTTTCGGTCCCCCGTCATTTTGATGAACCTGAAGAAGATCAACTATTTCGAGAAATATCATCGATGAGAAGACTCCGTCATCACGATCATATCGCTCTTTTTTTAGGTAAGCAATTATATATTTTATAATCGATTTTTTCTGACTTGAGGAAGCCAATATGCCTATATGCCTTATAATTGTGTTCGATATAGGCTGGACGAATAAAAACGACCTGATTTGCAGTTTACTCGAATTGACACACATGAATCTCCTTAAGTACCTCGGGCAGATCAGTGAGACGTATGATTTATTCTCTCATAGTGCTATCTACATCCTTTAATATTAAATGTCATATTCACTTCAGAGTAACAGCTAGTGGAGGGGGGATGATGTCATCCATTATTCCATATCAGACGCTTTTTAAGATAATTTGGGAAATATGCGATGGAATTGTGAGTTGGAATGTAATGAATCCTCCAGATCTAACCTAGAAGTATTTGATTTAAAATAATTTCAGGCTTATATTCATTCTCGTAATTTAATACATCGCGATCTAGCTGCCAGAAATGTACTCCTCACAACTGGACTTAGAGCGAAAGTGAGTGCTAAAGAAATTCAATTTCATTCATCTTTAAGGATAGAGTTATATTTTAAAAATTAAACAATTTCGCCATAATTTCATAGCTAATTTTTTAGAATAAAAGCAATCAAATATTACTTTTTGTAGATTTCGGGCTTTGGATTTTGTTCTGATCCTGACGACCCAAAATTCGCCGGGGACTCACTAGCTCTCCGTTACCTTCCCGTTAGATGGCTTGCTCCAGAGAGTTTTCAGGGTAGATTCACACCAAAAAGCGATGCGTAAGCTTAATATTATTTTAGATTACATATTAAAAACTTAAATAAGATTGTTACTGAACTTTGGCTGAATTCAGATGGTCCTTTGGTGTACTTCTTTATGAGATCTTTACACTTGGAGAAGTCCCTTATGAAGATCTCCAAAAACCAGAGGAAATTATAGAAAGCGTTCGAAAGTCGCGTATACCTGCTCACCCCAAATTCGCTTCAAAACAAACGTTAGTATTAATTAGGTGTTTGCATTTGAATACTAATCTTCTTTAGAACACAATAGTTCTAACAATGTCATTTTAGGTATATGATCATGCAACGGTGTTTTCATAGCTTTGCCGATCGAAGACCTAACTTTAACCATTTAAAGGAGATATTTCAATCTGAGATGGAAAATTACTACCAGAATCAAGCTTTTGAAGGGGAAGAAGACATACTGTAAACAGCAAAATATGTATTTACTGCCAGCCCCTTTGTATTTCGGCCATTATGATAGCAAATGTTTTTTCAACTGGTCATTATTACATTTCTAATCCCAAGTTTGATCTCTACCACGGGTTGTCTTTTTCTTATTCTTATTCTATATGGCTTAAGCAGTAAATTTTGTGCGCATTTGTTGACTGAAATGTCTAATTTAAATATACACTTGTTATTATTATTTATTTAAGTGTGATATTTAGAAAAGACTGAACGATAGATGATTTTTTGTTAGTTAAAATTTCAAGACGTGCTTGTTTATGTGGAAGAAGATGCGAATCAACGCCATTTTTCTTGATGACCTTCACTCAGCGTTCTAGTAGATATTACACCCACCATGTACGATATATCGACTGCATTTAGATGTTACTACGTCAAATAAGCCATTTCAGTAATCTCCCAACAATTGCGGCAAAAAACATTAAACACAGAATGTTATTCTATAGCTACTTCATGCTGGAATATCCGTTACTTCTTCATGACATCATAGAGCCTATCCTCAAGGCTTATTCTCACTTCAATCCCCACGATTGACAGCAAGCCGTGTAATGGTACTATTACATTAAATTTCACTCTTATATTCTCTACTGAAGATTATTGTTTTGCAAGGAATTGGACACCTTTTAGGATAATGACCATATCTAGACAAAGTCTCTTATTTTAGAAAGAATAAATGTATGTATTTTGATTTCTACTTCTCAATTCTTATTTTGTGTAGTCTTTTTAAAAATTGTTATGGAATTTGCTTATATTAGTTAAACTCATGCTAATACGGTGATTATGATCAATGTTTTAGTGGGTCTTAGCCCTGGAAGGGCTCTCCTTCAGCTGTGCTACATGCATTTTAATTCACCTCATCTCGTTGACATCTTGCTATGATAACATATCCTGGATGTATTTATATATAAATTACATATAAATATACTCATATATTACTGAGATTTGGCAAAAAGCTCTTATCGCTCTCAGATTGAATTTCCGCACAATTCGCACTCGATATGACTAATACTATTGCAGAAAATGAGCATATTTATTCTTTCGTGTCAGACTAATGCGGAATTATATTGTCTTGGTGGTGAAGGACTTATTTCAGCTTGGTTGTCGACTGGTCATTCTAGAGAATACAAACAAATAATTCACTGTCCAATATTACTTTGAAAGCCAGTTTGTTTTACCTTAGATAGTTCATACTTTTGTCCACCAATAGCGTAGTCTAGGGCTCAGACATATATTCTAAAATTCACATATTTTTTGCAAATTATTTTATAAAGTGCTCCGAAGTAGCTTTACCATTTATCATATTAACCAATTAGATAGCTACTTTGTAAATTACTGTTAAATATGTCCTAATCTCATTGTGGGAATTAAGATCAACATTTAAGCTAAGTAAGCCGGGGATGTATAAATGTCTTATTATCCCTAACGATAGTAGAGATGCAGATACGTCGCTGATATAATGTCATTCTGAGGTGTTTTGGAGCATAGATTAGATATACTTATAATTCATCAAGAGAACTTTAATTATTTTAAGGTAATGATGGTGAGGCTTAAAGACACCTCATTTTGGCTTATTTGACTGGAGATGACGCTATGTGGTAAACTTATCCTAAATAAGTTGTATTCATGCTCGTTCTAACTAGGCATTCCAACAAATAATAAGCTTGAAAAAGAAAACAGCTGAATGCCCATAAAATTCAACTGTATCGGAACAGGAGTCTTCATGCTTATCCTTCAAAAATTTGAGGCCTAGCAAAATCATTTTTTTTGTTAGTTGCACTATAAAGTGATGCTATTAATCATATTATTTAATTTATTTTTTGACCCAATATTTGTGCATAATAAATTATTGAATACGTTTTTTATTTCATCCATACGCACAGCCTCATCAGCATAACTTGGTCGTCTGGTATTCATTAATGCTAGTATGATGCCAGAGAACTAGTACTACCCTTCATTGCTATATCCTCCTGAGGACGAAAGCCATTTCCATCCGACTATTGGCGTTATTTTTAGTAACTAATGGTAGCAGTACTAGATTCCTCTCTTCTACTAATTCTTTCAGGTATCGCATGCGGTTTCTTGCTATTGTGTTAGCAATCGTTTTTTCCTCCTCAGCAATTGGTAAAATGGTAGTCGGAGATGCCAACTACTATTATCAAGTGCTAAGGTTAGTCATCTTTTAAGATGAAATCATCTCGGAAAGACTACGTCATGAGTGAAAAATAAGTTGCTAATAAGGACATATTGAAGTTACGGAAGTCTTAGCTTATTAACTGTTTTGCACTACCCTCATTTTACCATAACTTTCACGAAATGTGATTTATCAAAAAGTCTTGTTATTGTCATAATAAATTGGAAAATTGCACATTTGACATTTACGAAATTATTTAAAAACTAAACAAATCTGGCTGCATAATTTCGAATTTAGTGCAAATACGTTACAGCAGTGCAGGAAATATGCTTGGTGGCATTAATGAGATAATGTCAGCTTTGGTAATTGACCTATTTATTTAGAATGCACAGCCCAGGCAAGGCACATACCATCGCCAGTCGCACCCCTAAGCTCGACAGAAACTGTTTCTTTTCTCCCGTCCAATGCATGCTCTCCAATAACGATGCACTGAACTCGCTCTGATCATAAATAGAAATTGTTGTCTATTTGTATATTATGCCATCTCAACCTTGCATTTTATAATATTTATGTCTGCTGTGCCATCCGACATTATGACTTGGATATTGATTTATCTGTAAATCAAGAGAACAAAGAAAGAGTGACATAAATAGCTATAAATATGAATCTGAAAATCGTCTTTTAGTGCCTAATCCATCATTTGACACTTCAAAATAAGAAACGCATTACGTGAAGACAGGTGACTTTGCAACATAATACATACGTACAGATTTCATCAAGTTAGCATTTAGAAATGTTAGAAGCAGATATTTGAAAAGAATAAATATTTGAGTCTAGTGAACTTAGAATTTTCTCTTTTTATTGATTACGTCGAATTAACTTAAAAAGCAAGAACCTCATGTCTCTTCAGTACTTTATCCCTCTTGGCTTAATTGTTTGAGGACCGCTCAAGGGATTTCTTCTGACACTTGCCATATTTGGCCATCAGTTGTGAACACTTTCTCCTCCCCTGATACCCATCATCGTCTACTGTACACAGCACACATCCCGACTTGTCATTAACAATGTCAAGTTGAAGGGTTGCTGACACAACTGAAACCAGAGAACGACATAATCAGCCTACGGTGGAATCCAACTTTCGATGAAAACATCCATACAGATGTTGTTTATACAATATACATGCTATCAAAAAAAAAGAAATTATATATATATATACTATTAATAAAAGTTACTTTCAGGTATTTCTTATAACTATTCCTTACAATATAAATCCCTTTTTTATGTCTTGCGATTTGTAGCGACTGACTTGTATACGGTGTCTGCTAATCAGAATAGAATCCCTTCATCCGATTTCTGATTTCGCGGCTGGCCGGTAGCCCAGAAATTGAGTCAAACTAGGGTTGATTGTAGCCCACAGCCCCTGAAATCAACTTCTCACATCAGGAACAACCGAGCAATAGCCACAAAAAACAGCTGGTGTATATAACAGGATGGAAGTTAGAATGTCATATAAATGGCAGGGTGGTATTCTAAGAACAAAATCAAAGTCAATGTATTTTACGAACATATCGGAATTAAAAATTAGCTACCACTAAAAATGCTTGTTGGCTATATGAATACGCCACTGTGTTACTTCTACGTTATGACAAATGCTATTAGTGTTATCAAAGTTATTATGAAGAAAATTGAAGATTTCTTGAATTATATTCTTGTCTACTGTTTTTCAGAATTTCGTTAAGCATTCATTGACTACACACTGGCTCTTGTTCATTTCCATGACAGCGAGTTCCCGAATGACATCCAGTCAACCATCGCACCCATTAGACAACTGCCTGGAATTCTCGCCATAGCTACATAGTAGACATGAAGAGGACTGCGAGGAAATTGGGTTGTTATCTTAAAAGTCGTTTTTCTAAGGCACAGTCGCCTTCCTCACCTATGCCATTGTCCTCATCAATCGCCATAGGTATCTTTATCTCTTATATAACTCGTTGTTGCTCATTATCAGTGTTTATTGGGCATTCAGTGGAACGAACTCCGCTGGGCGGTGATAGTAATATGGCACTCGCATCTGGAAGGAGAAAAAAGCAAACAAGCGGCAATGTCGAGTGATTGTTGTCTCCAATCCTTGCAATATTTTGTTCCGAAGTTTTATCTTTGTAAAATATTAGACTATAATGATCGCAAATCACACAAAAAAAATGATTTAACTACTAAATTCAGTTAATAAAAAGACTTTTATTAGATGTTAGCTAGGGTTTCACGACTTGTATAGTGGCCTCTGTTTGCCTATCAAATACTCTGATTTATGTACTTATTAATACTTTTCTTTTTATCAGAGTAGGTTCCTAGGCAAAAGTTTACTATCAGCTGGCTGACCGATGACCACCGGGCAAGCGGCAAAAACTATACGAAAGGCAGATTGTCGCTGCGCCTCTGCATCTCTATGTTTCTGCATACTCTATAAATTTAAAAACTAGTATATATTAAGCATATAATGCATTTGTCAGTCCAATCTTTTAAAATCTACAATTAAAGAATATTTGTGAAGGGAAAAATCTATAAGGTGGAAATTGAAATGGTGTATTTCGATGCATGTAGAGTTGGAAAGTGGATAGAAAGAGGTAATCAGTTGGTTAGAGGTAAAATGCAGGTGAGTGAAAAGATGTGGACGATTGCATAGAAAACTTCACACCCTTTTGATACTTGTCGTCCAGATGACCCTGTGTAACACTGACCGGCTGTCTTATGTCATAGCGCATATTTCGTATTTCCAATGTGCTCGCGCATTACAGCATCCGCTTGTCCCTCATAACTTCAACTAGCGAAACTAATAACTGGATTGGTTCACATTCTCCGATCACTTGTTTGCCATATCATTTCTGGCATCTACATCGGCACAAAATTGTGCATTATATCCTAGAAACGTCATATGGTAGTGTACATTATAAGGTAATTGAGTTTATTTTGACCGCCCCTCCTTATCAACCTTTGATAGTTTTCCCCACCCATTGTGTCTCCCTATATATACGTTCATAGCCCAGTATATATTATTTGACTGTAGGGAAATAATTCTATATTTCCTTTTAAATTCACGATATTTTATGTTAATTATACTCAATTTATGTGACTATACTCTGATATATATTTTAAATTTCACCATTTCATTGTTTCTATTAATCCATTTTAATATATTTCCCATCGATAATGATATTACTGTATTTACATCAAAGTATAACTGGTCTATAACTATCTATGAATATTCTCCTATGATTTCGCATGGGTCGCGTGTTCTCATCACCTATAATGGTTGCCGACGAGGTGCTCATTGCCTCTGATTTATTCCCAACGCTGTTCTGTTCACATTCCATGGCTTCCAAATCCACATAGTCTTTTCTCACTATGTTCCCGCAATCAGCTGGTTGATGACGAGTGTATAGGATAAATACTAACCATAAAATCTCTCATTTTTGTGGTTACACCAGTTCAGAGAGTCTCTAATCAATCAATAAAATTGTGTATTTAATACCAGCAACTTTTCTCATTAGACCTATGCATATTTCCCATGACTACAGATAGCAGCTAATCTTACATTAGATCAGTTGTCAAAGTGCAAATCCATTTCAGCAGCATTATTGTGGCTAGATTCATGTTTAGTTTCACTTATTATACAGAATATTTTGCTAAATCAGTATCTGATACGCTGAGGATATCATCCGTTTAGTCACACAGCTCTTCAGCTCTACTTCAACAAACGAAGTGGTCAGTGTGCGCCTGTTGGCAATCTGCCACTCCTTGATTTATCGATGTTTTCATCCCAGCTGACCAAAATATGCGCTTGTCAAACGGATGATGGTGACAGATCCATGAATCGTAATATTCACTTCATTCAAAGATCTCATCTCAGACCTATAGTGTTTTTTTTTCCTTCCCCTATGTGTGTCTATTACCTTGAGCTCTGTTTCTACACTACTTTATTTGAGAGTTTCTGATTTTTCGAATAACTCATGACTCTTTCCATTAAAGCGTATAGTACATTATTGCCACCTGACTGTAGTAGTTGGCTATATTAATGAGTATATTATATATATTTTCTTACGACATCCTTGTTTTCTGTAATATGCCTTTTTGCACCAGCTGTTCTCTCTCTCTTTCTCTCTCTTTCTCTCTCTACCATTCGCGTAAACCTCTTCATCATGTTAGTATAATGTATATGGTTATAAAATTGGCCAAGACCTCTCTCTCCCCTTTGTTTCCTCTTAATTTCCATAGATCATGCTTGTGTATTAGCTAAACCAATGTACAATAGTGTCATTAAGCTAATCGACTTATCTGTTTATCACCACTTTTAGTATTCACCGTCCAGATCTCAATTTATTTCTCATTAAGAGGCTCTCTAAACATTGTTTTAATGTATTATACTCTTCATGTTTAACTTTAGGGTATTTATACATCGTCTAATTGTATTCTGCTTTCCCTTTTTTTTAAACCGTCTTCCACCCCCTTCATACAAAGTACTATTCTTATATTCTTATATTCCTGAACATTTTTGAGTGATACTAGATTAGATATTTGAATGTATTTTATACATATCCCATCCATTTTTATACTCTACCTGTTGATTTCTAAGCTTTCTCTGTCTCCTGATTTCCGTGTTTACTGGACAGCTTCTCCCTAATGGCTCGTAAGGTATGACAATCTTGTTTTCATTATAATTCCACCTGCTATTGTTAGGGTTACAGCATACAAATATCCTGTAATTTATTTCTCATTTGTACCACTCGTCTACTATTCTGCCTCAGGGGGATGACTCATCGTCTAACTGTGCACCAAACCATATCAGCAAATAGAAGCCACAACGAACCGTTGTGCTATGCGGGACTATTTCCTACTATATACTACTTGGTATAAGCGTCATTTATCTACTCTATTATTGTGCACTTTTGTATTCTAAATTTGTAGAGAATATCATCAGAATAACTGTCGTGGTTTTTTGAACTGTTCATACATCCAGAGACAAATGACAACTAAAATTAATAGAAGTTTTAACTAAATTGAAAGGCTGAGTGTACTTAACTGATTCTTCTCTACTTTACAAGCCTTATGCTGGCACATTTCCTTCAACAGATCGGTATGCTTTTATGATATAATGGGTTCATATTTATTGAGAAAAAACGCCCGTATATGAGAATGATAAACATTGGACACGGCCTATTACCTCAGGGTGGTCCCATTGGATTATGGTAAGCGAAGAACGGCTGAATAGTCAGTGAGCTAGCTATTTGACAGCTTTAATAAGCATTTCACTTTGTTAGTGATGATAAACCATTATATGGCATCTCATTTAATTACTTATATTGTACATAGAGTCAGCTATTTCTATATTTAGTTAGACATAAAAATTATTTCTCTCATATTTATTGTGTTTGTTTTCTGGTGCTAGTGCATTTCTTAAGTCCATATTAATGCCATTATCAAATGTCGTATGTGGAAATGTTGTTATAGCTGCGTTAGATTAGTAGTTGGTCTGCAGCACCTCGAATTCCTCTGTCAACTCCTGCCTTCCCACACTGTACGATCCCCGACGTCGTTTCATAATTTCGTATATGAATGTATTTCTATTCGTGTTGTGCGAAGAAATGGCGCCACGTAATAAACGCGACCGAACTTTCGACGATGTTATTCGGGACATATTTCTCGAAAATGCATTTTAAAGCTCTGCTTACAAGTGCCATGTATTGACCTCAATTTTATGTATATGGTTCCATGGAGCAACTTACTTTTTATCGTCCATACACTTCTATATCTATATTTGCCGTTCTGTCTACCGTACTTTTCCTTATACTCACTATCTCATGCTTTTTGTCTTGAATACATTGTGTTTTACTCTTTATTTTATTTTCTTCCCTTCTTTCAGCGTAACCCCATGGCCAATCATAAGTATGTCCGTGCTTCTTTGATATGATTCACGCATTTTTGAATAATTCATCACCAGTGTAAGGGATAAGCCATTAGGATCTACATGGTTCGTCCTCTAATCATAGGGGCTTTGGCTTCAGAAACAATATCAGAGATATATAACTGCATAATAGAATAGTGGAACTTTTCTGTGGCACACTATATTGTTGGTACTTCAAAAATCAATTTTTCCCGTCTATTCTATTAGCATTTTAATTCTGCTCATTCCTTTTACAGCTATGACTGTTGAACTATTATCGACATTCGGATTTGATTTTCATTGTGCTCTTATTATACTTTTTGTTTGAGTATTGTACTCTACAAAACATTTTTGCCTTGCAGTAGCACGAAATAATTCTGAACCGTCTACAACACTATGCTCCACTTCTGACAGCTCATCCAAACTTCCACTCATCTTTCTGCATAAAGAATGATGGAGACTAGTACTCCCAACACGGTCGGTTGACAATTATAATATATTTTGAAAAAGGAATTTATTTATTCTCTATATGTTGTTGGACTGACACGTAGAATAAAGTACACTACACTTTGTTAATTCTTATTCTTCTTATCAAATGTGCCCTCGTTCATTTTTCGTTATATGTAGAGTAGTATTATTCGAATTGAGGCACATCGTGTTGTATTGCCATAGTGTTTTGGTCTAATCCACATTGGTCAACCAACCCGTTCTCTGTCCCGTAGTGTTCATCATCCAAACAATATGATTCTCTTCTTTGTTCTGCTTACCTCTTTCTCAAATAACGACAATAAAGTATACTTGGTTTCAATCAGTCATCGAAGCAGATTTGTGGGAGTGTGACTGCCTTTTTCTATCCGGACACCACAGAGAGTGATATCACCGAGAACCCGGTCTTCCCATGTCTACAAGTGACCAGTCGGCATGGCGAGCAAATACCTCTCAGTGCTATTATTAGCCAACCTGCACGACGAATTCATCGCGCCGCTCTACATAGAGAGAGCCATGTGAACTAACATTTGCTTTTCATCATCAATACCTACACTGCAAAAATAGAACGCCAGTCATTGTTCGCCATAAGCATATGCAATATATGGCGACAGAAGAGACTGTACGAAGTGAGAAGTTCAGTATTTACCAAAAGTCATGACCTTACGTCAAGGAACCTGTTTATAACTGGCCTAGTTCATTAAATACGTATTGAATGTGAAGACACCTCCGTAATTGTCTGTCATAGAAATTCCAGTACTTATTTCACTATGAAATAATATTTTGCAGTTCCTTTTTTGCCGACTGACAATTTATGTATATTTACAATTTTAGTTCAACATTTATCTATGCATACTCATGTTTCACTCTTTAATGTCTCAATTTACCTTGTCTTGTGTGTGTGTGTGTGTTTTTAACGTACGCTAGTAACACCATCAGTGGCGTTTCTCCTGGTCGTCTTATCAATGATTCTCGTCTGTTACTTTATTTTCCATTTCAACACAAAACACATAGCTCTTTTTCCCTCGTTCTGGCTGTTTCACTCTATTCTCACTGACCCTGATGTGTATGCAACTTATATCCTGTTTCTATTGCGTGGCGGCTCGAAATAACGGTGAGAGGCCGAAAAAAGCATAGTTTTGGGACCGGTCGACTGCCCGCGTGTACCCCAAGAACCACGCCCCTCTCTGCCCCTTCGCCCCCTCCCTCTAGTCAAGCTCGTTCCAGGCGTTTTTGCGCTCCCAAGTACAGCCCGACCCACTTGCGACCGGCTGGTAGCCGCTTACTGACTGGTTACCATTAGCATTGCATGGTGGGTAAGCCCGAGACTTGGAAACTAGGAGTAATTACGATGACAATGGGGTATATCTCAAATATGCGATTATCGAATAGTTATTATTGTTTTACCGATAGGCACGGTAAATATCGTCTTTTGGAATAATTTGTATCATTCCATTTTCTACTCTATTTTCTTCTAAACATTCATCATTCTTTTCTCAGTTAGCATTATTACTATAACTTTTTTCCTTTGAATCTCTGCCTACCTTTGCCATCTCTTGTTTTCTTCTGCTTGGCACTAGTTTGCTAACATCCCGGATTCCACTTGAATGCAGATCTCAGCTTATGCTCTCATTAGCTGGCTCGGATTCAATTTTCCGCACCTAACCACAAAGCATGGTTCTAACACGATTTGGACTGACGTCTAGCAAATACGACTACTAAGTACGTCTAATACTTTAAATTGACAACAACTACCGTAGTTGAGTGTTGTGTGCAGAAGCCTCATTATGCCTTCTTTCTTTTTTGGTGGCTTTGTCTGTCTTTACTTCACTTTCTAGAAAGAGTAGCTCCAACAAATTCTCCGGCCATAAAATTTTTAAATTATCAGTTTTGGTTATACTTCTTCATGTTTTCCATACGGTTGAGCCTACAATCTATTTTGTCGTTCATTTCGTCTGCATGCAGCTATTGGATCACATCGCACTTTTGAATCGGTGTACTAACGACTATACAAACCAATTCTGAAAATTTCTTTACGATGAAACAAGAAATGATTGAATCTTAATACATTTCCCTATATACAAACCAATATTGTTCGCTAGCGTTTCGAATTATACTTCATCTATCTACAATTATTTCTGCAACTTTGTCATGTGTTTATCAATGTAGGTAGACAGATATAGCTATAAATATATAATATTTTATACACCTTTGTACGACTAGCTTCCTTGTTCTTAATTGTCACTTCCACCATTTATTCACCGTTACCATCACCATCCGATTGAATATTGCATCCAGATTGCCCGTCTGGATCATCCTCGGCTGCGAGCGATTTGAAATTAGCCGCGCGCCGATTGCGGATCTCGGCTTTGCGAACCCGTCTTAGATATGGTGCACGACGATGTCTCGAGTTCATTCAAGTTCCCCGACAATCCTCATATCAAAAATGTTTTACTGAACTGCAGACTGTATGACATTCTATTCAACCATTCACATCTGCTCCACACAATTATTTAGGACTTTGTGTCAGTGTATTACTATTACCGTTGATTGAAATTTGATAACGTTAACGCACTTCGTAATTATTCGTATCGCTATCGTGGCATATACATAATAATTTATTTCATTTTCCCTCAAATAACTTGTTATTTTGTCACTAACTTTCCTACGTTCGTTGGCAGTGAATGACCAGTCAGATGGGTTAAAGTGCAAGGGCGCGCGAATCCGGTTGCGGACCGGTTCTTTGCGGGATTACAGGCATAAGCGACAAATAGCCGACCGGCCGGCGACACCCGGAAAGGGGTGATACGATCACGCGGCACCAATCGAGTGAATCATTATGGCGAATAGGTGTACTACGCATGGAGTATCTGCGCTTCACCAAGCATCAATATTTTTTGCCTACCAAAATTAACTGACGTCTCTTATTACATATTTTGTTCTATAATGTTATTGTTGATCTAACTTCCTGTGAATAAATAGCTAGTTTTTTTTGTGGATGAAGGATGTCCAGCACAGCAGTGACTGTACGGTCTGAAATGGTGAGGCAACGATAACTGTTAGATGGCCAGGATGCGCAAACATGGCCGTATGCATTGTGTTTCTATTTCGGGAGGGCACGCCTATACAGAGACACCGAGCCTTTCTAGATGAACATTACAGTAATCTACAGCCTCGTCGTTTCATTTTCTTCAGCTCAAATTTTACAAAATACTCTTCATTCCTTATAACTAATATATATATTGAGAAATTTACCGCCAATCTTCAATATGATCTTCGATACAGTTTCCAGCAGCATGTTTCACTCTAATTACGCATTATTGTGTTGATGTAGTTAGGCTTAGGCTGATCTCTCTATTACAATCCTAATTTACCACGTTTATTGGAGTTTTATTTACTCTTCTTGTGCTATATTTGTAGTCATTAGTTCCCTGAATTATTTTCCAGCAAAAATTAGTCTAATCATTAGATTTCTTACCATTTATGCCGTGAATTTTGTTATCTAACTTCATAAACCTATATAACTGATGTATTTTTCAAGAACTGTTTAATCACATGTTTCTATTAATGTTCAAATCTCGCTTTTAGAAGGCACCTTCTCCCAATCTTGGATCGGCCTGCTTGAGTATGGTGAGATTTATTTATTATCTTTATTTAAGAGTGAATGTTGACCTTAACTTCCTTCTTCCCTCTTTCCCTAGCCTTTGTCATACGCTCTTTCAATTTCATGACCCCTGAGAGGCCCTCTAATATGGGCTTTTCAATGAGCAGCGCACCAATTCTCACACTAATAAGCTCCTTTAGTAACGGCAGCTCTCAGAAGACACTCTCAACTCGTCCTGAACCTGATTTCGTCCTCTTGTTCTGGTTATAATTAGCTTAGTTCAATGTTTCGTTTCTTTCATTCAACACTCATTGCATAATTGGTTATCGATCCCGTGATCTAACACAGTATTTCATCTCTTGGTCCCTCGGGAGTCGTACTTTAATATAAGTTGCATTAAGCTTCATTTGGCAACGTACATGATATATCACATAATGATAAGTTTGAAGAATTTATGTTTAAACCCATGCTCTCATTCTTGTCTATTGCTAACAACCGTATTTCAATTCCGTTCGCCAGTTTATCCTATCATAACACACTTCTATCTTGGAGTCATAAACCTCTTTTGACTTTTTACTTCAAATAAGGGTATCTTAAAAATGCCGCCTCGTTCCTTTTTGGGTCAGGACTGCCAGCTGTCTTTATGGGGTCGAGTAGAGAGAGTGCCGCAATTCTTAAATGTTCTTGTTTCCTTTCCATTTTAGCATTTTTTGCTCTATATTATAATCTAAAATTTTATATATAAAGGAATTATCATAGACCTTTATTTGATGTACATTTCACCCATCACATCGTTTTCACTTGTTCGTATTGGTTAGTTTTCCATCTGTAGATGATTTCATTCTTATTTACTATATGTATAAATTTTCTACTAATCACTCTTCTCTACTTTCTTTTACATAAAACACTTCATATTTGGCATAGAATCAGTTTTCTCGCAGTTTTATAATAAGTACAGTATTATCATTTTAACACTTAATAATTTTTAATCCTTGTATGTGATATATTTTTCTACAACAACGTCTTACCACTGTCTTCTGAAAAGATAGTTATTGTACAGTTCTCTTGTTTTGTTTCTACATTCAACAGCGTCTGGTTTGCCACTTTGTAATACTGCCCACAGTGACAACTCGCTTGTTAGTAGTTGTTATTCGATCCTCCCGTGGTCATTAGCGTGTTCCCACCCGTAATAGTCATTACCATCGCTTTTTCCTCATCGTTTCTCTTCCCAATGTTTCATCTGTTTTTTCGCTTTACTATTTACCCACTGAAGGAGCTGGAATCGTTTTTGCAAGTTCATAGTTGAGGGCAGACCCGGCGATCTTGTGAGGACTGCAAACAGCATGGAGCAATGACCAGCCACCCTGTTTGCTTTATGTTCCAACTACCCCGATCCTGTCTCTTTTTGTATGCAAACTCCACTCTTTTTGACACCTCCTTCCGAGGGAAACTAATACTACTATCCTGCTACAGACTTTTATACAATTCATCTCAGTTTATTGTCAATATTCTGTTGTTCTCAACAATATTTGCTACAGTTTTACACTGCCACGCTTCTGTCGTTTATATATTAATTAAATCTCTAGGTAATTTAAAATTGCAAATTTGCGTTCATTTCAGTCATAACGCCATGTTTGCTCTGTCTGTGCCCTTTTTAACTTTATCAATTCACGGTTCCCTCTTACGTTTTCAACTCAATTATCAGTATCGTGTACTTTCAGCATTGCGATCCCATTGATTCTCTCATTTTTGGTCTGTAATATTCCTTATATCTATCAACCCATTTGCACACCGTTTTCACTTGGCTTTATGCATTCATTTGTTCTGAATACACCTTTATAAAGTGGTGCACAAATTGTTAGTCACATGTAATAGAAATGCTAGATATTGCTTACTTTCTGAAGGTTTTTAAATTTAATTTCTAATCTAAAAAAATTATTATTTTGATCCATGTCTAGAGAATAATGCTGTTTCTTGATTACTGTTATAACCAGTTGTCATCATTAGATCCATCATATTCAAACTCACTGAGTTCACTTCGTTGCAGTCTTCTCTTGCTGGTCTTTTTCTACATGCTTTGTTATGGTAATATGGCGTAGTCCTCAGAGTACGACATCTGCCTGAACTCAGTAATTGGTGTCTAAAAGGGATGACAACAGGTGATCCTAGTTGATTATCAATCTCCCGGGATACGTAGTTCTCCCGTTAACTCTGCATCCTCAATACTCAAGTTCTGCTGAGTTAATCGGTTTTCATCTGATAACTTCGCTCTGATTAGATTTTTTTCTTCGTCCAGCCTCACAAAGCTCGATTGTCCTTGACCGGATTGCGAATCCCTGAAAAAGTCCCGGATACAGGTTTCGCGCGGGTGACAAAGCGCCTTGGCCTGTTTCGAATAGAAGTGCCACAGGTTGGTAGATATGAAGGCATAAAGGAATATCTTGACAAAATATCCAATACAAATCTATTCAACTCCAGTTAAAAACTAGTTATCGCTGCTGTATTTCGAGCATTCATTCAGAATTAAGTCCCCATTTTCCTGAAATGACCTATGGACATAGCGTTGATGTCAATGCTCACTACTACGCAACTGTACAAAATGCAAATTGTGGTGCGCTAAACCAGTTGGGCGCCTCTCGGTTAACTAGTTAGGGAGTAGTGTTTCTACTTTAATGCAAAACCTTAGCGATATAATTTAGCAATTTATGCTTCATATATTGCCGTTTACCAACTTATACGTACAGTATATCGCTTTCTTTATTAAATTATTAATAATGAGTAATTAAGGAAAATCCTTAGTTTTACCTTTCTGCTTTACACCACAATTCAAATTGAATGTACTTTACCTCACGACATCAGTTGCCGCTCCCCATCCGATTTGGCTTACTGCAGTTGATCCTTCCGTTTCTCACGGATTGCTACCTAACATCTTCAGCTCTAATTCATCTATATATTTGCGTCACCATTTAATTCTTTACAAGATACCATTTTTTATCAGTATTTCTGTGCTTCTCATTTAAAACCTTAGTTCTATTCCTATAATTGATTCACTCATCCTCAAGTAGATATTTCAGTATGAGCTTCATCCTCTTCTTGACTTCTCATCAGTTATTATCTACTGTTGATTCTTTCTTTACATTTTAGCGCCATCCTGTGGTATACTAAATTATCAACCTTCGTTCCCTCTTTTAAAATTCACCTCTTAGCGTTGCGGCCATTGCATCATTTATACCGGTTGGCAGGGGCTCAACTTTTGACAGGCTGACCAGTCCTCGAAATAGTGTAGGAACAGCATCGAGTGTTTTGGTGTTCGGAAATAGCGCAGCTGAAGTTAAACATGGTGGGACCGGAATAAACCAGAAAATAGCTCTTCCCCGCCTTCCACATGAACTATGAAACATGCACTCCTTTCTCGTCATCGCGTCACCTTTCTTTTTTGCCTTTTCCTTACCTTAAATAACTCATTTAATTAAGATCAATTGTGTGAATATTTTCAGATTTTCTTATTGAATTTCAAAGAAGGTATCAAACCACAATAGACGTGAACACTTCATTACTCTTTCCATACAGATTACAATTAGTTTCATAAAGTTATTTTCTCATTCTATGCATACGTTGATTATTACAGACCCTCAGCGAGGCCTCTACGGCCACTCAGTTAGATCCGAGCCAACTCGATCTTTCGCGTCCTCTGCCTCAACTACCTCCAGTATTCAATCCGGCAGTGATGGCAGCACAATTAGGAATGTTCAACAATCCACAGCTCCTTACTATGATGCAGGTTCGAATTTTTTATTTTCTTTGTTCCATCTTTCTACTATTCGTGTGTATCTTTTTATACCATAATCCTAAATTTCATTTGCCTTTGCGTATATACATTTTTTGCGTCGTTAAATCTTTGCTTGTAGATATCCAAATCAAAATGGTTGGAATTAATAGAAAGTGGTGAATTCGTAACTTGTTAAAAGACATATTTCATTATAAACGGCAAGTGGACCCCATCTGATATTTGGCGATTGTCATACCCTTTGCCTTCTGCAATGGTAGCGCTAATTGGCTGCATTATCGCCTACCGGTAAAAAACAGCATAACAGCCTACAATTTCAGTACGTCTAGAGAATATAGACGAACTACAATGCTTCCTTCCGTATTTTTACCTGTTGCTTCTATAGCTGTAGTTTTTAAGTAATACGAAACAAATGTTTCTCTTTAACTTGGTACCATCAGCCCACTAATGTATCTGATCTCAAATTTCTTGTACCATGACATTTCAAATTTACTACTCTGATTTGAACACAGTTCGTCTATAATTAAATTCAGTTAATCCGTAGTCCTACTCTGGCCTCGCAGGTGTCCACGTGCCATATATTCCGCCATACTTTTCACAACCACTCACACACCGGTCCAGGCTATGTATTGGAGCTATTCATAAAACGGGCAACGAAATGGAATCGGCTTGGGTTTCAATTATAAATGCGCTGTCACTAAGCTGCGTATGACCTCCTCCTGGTCATATTGATTCCCTTTGGCTATCGGATACTCCACCATTATTGGCTTCGCATGTACGAATAATACACACGGATGAAGGTTATTCTTTATTTTTTATGTCTTATATTAGGTTCTGTCAAACCAATCCATGCATGACTCGTCTCGACTAGGTCTACCTGCTTCACGCGATCGACCCCGATTTGCCCTTTGACCTCGACCGCTCCTTGTTTACGTTGCCTATCGCCAGCCGGGCGGGGCAAACAGCGCCTCCCCAGTCGAACCACATTCAAATTCCCGCCGCCTCGAATACCTACCACAATATTTCAACTTTGGTCGTTGACGTTTATTTAAATACTATTTTATATATGTGCTGTCTAATTAATGTTTGCTTAATTTGCATCATATAATCTACAATTTATTTCAGAAAAAAAGTTATTTTATAGTCATAATTGGCAAATATTTTTCAAGTTATATTAAGTAATTAAATCATATTTGCCCTTAGCTACGGTTAGAAAGAGCAAACCGAAGCTAGTATACCACTGAGTATAAGCACTGCGTATTGGCAAAAGTAATTGGACCAGACACTGACATGCCCAGGTCGCACTCTAATGCGAATCTAAAATGATGCTCCACTGATAATTGCTCTAGCTATAATGTGTGCTGCTGCTGTACGACCACTAATTGCTAGACCTCTAACTTTATTCTTTTCCACAACCACCATGTTATCTCATTACTATTCTCTTTTTCTTTACATCTTATCTCAGGTTGTTTGACCTCCTTAGCAGGGTCAATCGAGGTCCAACCCAGCTGCGCGGATCTACATTCGTTCATTCGACCTTGTCGCGCCATTGTCCGCGAACTGTGACCCCGCGTAGCGCCAGCCAGGATCCTACCTATACCCACTGGGTTATTTTCTCGCTCTTGTACTTACTTGCTGTTCGATTTCCAAAATATCACTTGTTATCTGTGTTTCTCTTATAGTTATAACCTTAAAGGAACTGAGATCCTTCCTTTTAATTCTACAACCTTCTTCTCGAGTGGAATGTGTCCGTGGTGACCTCTCGTCCTGACTAAATGCGTTTGTTTGTGTGTTCGTTCCCGTTGTTATCACCTGTCCTCTATACCATCCCAACAAGGTTGAAATCGTGGGAATTATTCAACTAATGATTAGGAATCCTTAACGATTTTCAGCAATATATATGATTTCAAATTTCTAACACATCTATGATGATATTCAGTCGAGTACCCAGTCAAGCGTGCACTTATTGCCAGCCGACCCCCCACAGTGCCCTTGTTAAGGGACTTGCACTCAGAGGATGTGAATTGATGGAAATATAACCATTCGAATATGTGACCTAGGTTAATATCTCTTGGTGAATATACGACAACTGATTTGTCTCTCTAGTGGTATGATCTGTTTTAAACACATTTCAGTATGTTTCCTTGTACGTTTGCTATGAGTAACTGCTTCAGTTAATCGGTCATTAGCAACTGCAGTTTAGCTATTCACACTGGCATCGTTTTAGTCTCTTCTAAGCCGGATATATGATGTATAATAACATTATAGTACAACTGAAGTTGGAATGTGCTGATTGAAAGGTCGTCTGGGGTCGATTCCCCACCTATTCATGCAGCTTCTGATTAATACCGCTATACGTTGTTTTCAAATTCCGCCTGCATATGTGCGAATAATTGTGTGGCTGCGGTAATTTGTAAATAACAACTCTCGGCAGAGACAGCGAACTAGTCAGTTGAGTCCAGCGGAACCCTTAAAACCCTTGACAGGTCATTGGAATACTTACACCTATACCATTTTTTACAATACTATTTCATTTTCAATGACACCAACAGTTAATTACCGTATTTTCACTGTTATATACAACATTCATAATTTTTTACACTATCCTTTTTGTCACTCTTATTCGTAGAATCCACCTAACTGTCATATGGAAATGACTGCAGCCAGCTCCAATAAGCAAGCGTTTGATGTATTGGAGATTGCATTTCCGTTATATATCCCCCCTTAAACATTGTATTCGCTGACAGGAAAAACAAAAAGATTCATGGAAACTACTCAAAGTTTTTTTGAAAAAAATCACTTTTTTTATGAGTCAGACTATTTCAAAATATTAGTCCATAACTGAACTTTTATTCCATAATGTCAAGACAACACTACTGATCTGGATGTACTCGATTATCGGGTATGGACTTTAAGATGCAGGGCATTGTTTTATATCCTGCGCATAGATAACTCATTACAAATACTTCAAAGAATATATACCAGAAGGACATTTACATTTAAAGAAAATAATATTTCGCGAATTTAAAGCGCTTTTGAAAATAACAAATATCATGCTCGTGTATCTTTAACACTATTGGGATTGTAATTTCCGCGCTGTCTAATGCTTTGTAGTTATTATCGAGACAGATCTTAGCCTCTTACGAATATAAGGGTCTATATTACTAAATTTTTAATTCGTTATTTTTTAGTCTTAAGAAATTACCTTCACAGCAAAATCTGTTGCTTTAAATCGTTTATCATGTATAATGCTGATTTGAAAAAACGCTATACCTTTTCTCAGTTCTGTCTTGTTATATCCATACAATGTTTTCCGAATATTCTTTCGAATATCTCCTATTTGTTCCTTCCAGGCTGCCGCAGCTCGAAACAATCTCCTACAAAGCCGTGGAGTTCTTCCACCCGTTATGCCTAATCTGCTACAACACATATCAGCAATTAGGAACGCACAGGTTCGTCATTTTCTTCCGTTTTCCGGTACCATGTATGTTTTTGTTCCTTCATGCCGCGGCTGACCTTTTATATACGGTAGCCTTGATTGTGAACTGTGCATCTCACCCTTAGCAACCGTCTAGCCGCATATCGTAACCTCGGTCAACACCTCTATACTGCAGTTATCTTCCTAACAATTTTGTGAGAATAGTACTTCCTTTCACTTTATAAAAAATACATTTTTATAACAACAGGCAAATGTTGAATCACTAGTGTTGTTATGAATGTTTACGTGACAATTCGAATTCCTAATCCAAAGCCGTTGTCTGCTTGGGATTAGCCGGTGGGAAATGAAAGTGACACGATAAAGTTGCTAATCGCACTGTCAGCATATTGATTTACCCTGTGCAGCATCTCTTTATCAACCAGGAAAAATGACTCATCCATGACCCCATTTTACTCATTATCAATGTTTGTTAGCCACTTTCATTTCACCCAGCCTTTCATCGTTAGGGAAAATGAACAGACTACAAGTTTCCAGTTGCTTGTTAAATGAAATTGGCATCATAATATTATCATTCATCATGCCACCTTTGCTTCACAAATATTCATCTGAATTGTACTTTTTTAGTCTTAAGGTTGGCTGATTTTGGCTAATGTCGAATTATTTATCACTCTTCTGTTTATCTCGTTTCTTTCAGTCTCACTTAAAGTATAATGATTTGTATTACCTTCTTGAATTGGAACTTTCTTGTATCCATTTTCTGCCTGCTTTTTGTCTCAACGAACGTGGGCTATCGCGTGCTTATTAGGCTGATCCGTGTCTGAAACTGGTCAGTGACACAAGAACTCGATAATTGTTAGGGTTGTGCTTGCTTAGGCAGGCTTAAACCGGACAACGTAATCGGGAACTGTTTCTTGGACGGAAAGTGCAACACAATTCCTACTTGTTTTTTCACTTAGTATTCTGCGATATACTCACATTTATAACGATTTTTGTACGTTAAATCAATCTTATGCATTTAACATTAGCTTCCGTTTTGAAATCCCACCCGCAGGATCACAGGTGGAGAAGGTCAGGCGCGGCGTTTTGGCGCGCGACCCTCTGTGCGAAACCTGTTCCCGGCCCATTCCATTGCTGGCAGCCCGCCAAGCGACATCTGGTATCAACAATCTGGGAATGTTCTCACTGGGTAAAATGCTAGAGAGGGACTTTGACCCTAAGGTAGTACTCAAAAAGATTATTCCTTCCAAAACTGAGTTAAAGTTGTCATAATAATACGCTATCATGTCAAACTATCTGAATAACTTGAAAAAATATAATCAACAATCAATTGCTCCCCAGCTGCCACAACGCTATCATGATCGGTTACCGCTCGCCTCATCAGGCTATATCCATTTATGTATTTATCAGGTGATGGCTGCGTGGCAGCCCGCTATCCGCGGGTCGAAGGTTGTTTTGCTTCTGCCTTCGCCCCGCCCAGTAATGATTCGGCTGTGCTAGTAATAATAACCCTTGGCAAGCTGGCTGCGGCGGCAGCGCAATTCCTTAGGAAGGATTTTATCATGAATTGTGGTGGGAAATCTTCCAATTAAGTCCTAGTCAGTGCCAATGCACATGTCTGTCACTACCGCATTTACCACTTTCCAACCAGAGAATCCATTTCTCTACTATAGTATATCTACGGCTTATTTATCTTTAGTAGTAGGTTGCGTGGGCAAAATCGAAGACTGCCACATCTTAGTCCCCCTGCATTTTTTTTGGATTAGAACAAATTATTTAAGCTATGATTGGGGAAATCAAATAGTTCATTGCTCCCTGGGTTATCGATTCTATCTATAGCAATGGCTTTAATAAATTAACATGAAAATGTGATCAGTAACCACAAATATTTTATTACCTTTCTTCTTTCGATTTCATATGTTGTTTCTATAATAATATTGAATTGTACTACCACATAATCTCCCACTAAAATTCTATTTTTAGTTTTTGTTTTTATCCTAAAGGTTATTTTTATTTGTAAATTTATAACTGTCTTTGTATTATTTAGCTTATCTTCTAACTTATTACTCTCTACACTTTTAATTTACATCCCGACATAATTCCTCCATTTATATCAATTTTCTTCTATTTCCTGTCCTCGTTAACCACATGTGACCTCCCGTTATCTAAAACTGAGTGCTTCGTCACTTGACGTAATCAGAGCACCGTTTAATGGTTTATGATAGATCCTATTTCACAACCCGATCCTCTATATTTTAAGCAGCTGAGTCATATTTTTTCAATAAATAACAATAGGAGAAAGAATATATTTGAGATGAACGACCAGTTCTTGGTTACTTGATTATGATGGTTTGGGTAATTGAAGTTCTTCTATAGGAATTATTTTTTGCCATTCGCATCTCAACAATTTCCAGCTGTTAGATAAGTTGTCATTTACACAACCAAATGCGTATTAATACTCAGCATGTTCGGCTACCAACATTGATCGGCATGGCCTTTGACCCTGCGGCCTTGAACACCCATTTGCGCATACTATTTCACCCTCTGCTCATGTTTCTAGCCAGCGTCGCGCTGATGATCGAATTCCACCTACTTTTACTGCGTAATTCATTAGTTTTAGTCGAGTAGCTTTCTAATTTGTTATTTATCTTTTAGGAAATGTTAATAAATGTGTCTATAATTCATACATAGTTCCACTTTCGCAATGCTAACCTGGCCTATATATCATGTCGTAAGACTCTCATTACCATATAGATCTATGCTATGCGGGTCTTGATTAATTGAGAGGGGCATCCAACTTCTTGCTCCATCGGGTCTAATTATGCCGAATCTTGGCTAGAATGAGTTAGGAAATGCACTGGTTAGATTATTAGAAATGGAGACTAAGGAGGATTGAACCGATAAAAAATAAACAAGCGAAGACAAAAGACAATATATATAAAGAATCAGAAAAAATGCTTGAGCAAGAGATATATGATTTAATCAGCTCTTTATTTTTTATATCGCTTATAGTATTACAATTCCTTTTCTGCTCTTCACCCTGCCCTTTTGCTCCTATTGTACATTGTGATTCAGCATCACATGTCAAGCATAACCGTGTCGCAAGCAGTTTGCCTGTATTATCTATCCAACTCGTTCTACTGTCATAGGGCAACCAGTGGTCAATGTTCGCTCTCCTGACCGTAGACTGACACTTAAAAAGTCGTTATAATAGCAAAATTATCCAAACAACAGCTAATAAGTATCCTCTTCTTGAGTTAGCTTTTCATCAGTTTGTCACTGGAAACCTCATTAGATAAATAACCGGCGTTAGGCGAAAATCCTCAATCTCCAGTTTCACACTGCACTCAGATGCCTTCTCTATTGTTTGTTCTACATCTCACCATAGATGCATTGTTTCTCGCGTTCATTCCTATTAAACACTTGAGTTACATTTCAGTTCGCAAATGCGGGCGTGATGAATGTACCTCGCGTTTCGAGTCCGTCACGCGATATGGTGTCGCGCGACTCTGGTGGAGAATTGTGCGTTGTCTGCGGCGACAAGGCGAGTGGGCGACACTACGGCGCCGTTTCATGCGAGGGATGCAAAGGATTCTTTAAAAGATCTATTAGAAAACAGGTATGTTTGTTTTTATTGATTCTTCTGTTTTGATATTTTATTATTTTTCTATGGTTATTTTAAGTCGCAAAAAGAGAGAATTTTTGTTTTTTTTCTTTAAAGACAAAAACTAAGTAAAATAATTCAAAAAAGCAAATGAAATTTAACCACATTCACCACACTTTGTAGAAAAATGGGCATTCTAAAGGAGAAGAAAATAGTAAAAATGTAGATTTAAGAGAGCTTAGTATGCATTAGTATGCATGTGTATAGGAATAGATACGAACATAAGAAGAATAAGTATTATATAGTATGAAAGTAAAAGAATCTTTTATATTAGATTGGCTATATATGCCGTGGAGCCAAAGACTGTCCTGTCACAAAATTCCACAGGAACCGGTGTCAGTACTGTCGGTTAAAGAAGTGTCTTGCAATGGGAATGAGGAGTGAGTGTGAGTACGGTAATCATACTCTGTTCTTATGATTTCTACAGTTATTCAATTTCCTTAACATATACAGTGATAGTATATATAATATGTTGCTATATTTCTTATGACTTACAGAGGTACAATGTACTCTATATAGTCAGATCTGATTAAAACTGCCTATTTTCTTTTGCGCATCTAATGGCAGGCTTAATTGTAGGTTCATTACTTGAGTTTGTATATCTCGTTGTACTGTAATATTCATGAATACGTAGCTCTCCTATTGCTACAAAATGGCGTGAAACGCGACATTTTTCTCGGCTGTTTGGCTAATCCCAGGTTACGATGTTATTGCTTTCGTGACAGTAATCGGGTGTCTATGGTAACCCCATAACCCTACAGAAAAACAGGCGAGGAATCGATGGAATGCCGCTTCTATAGCTATTCTAATTAGCAGCGGTCATGTCACGAATAACAATTATCGTCGCGCTACGCATACACAGCTGAGTGAGGGCCATCCGAGATTGCCGAGAAGGCGGAGAGCTAGAGCAAGCACTCCCACCACACTTGTGTGAATATTTAAAATCTATGCGATTGTAGACATTTCACACAATTATTTAAACAATGTTTGAATAAGTAAAATAAATCTATAGACATATTAATTTTCATCACGTAATCACAATAATTTCGTTTTAGGTTATGTTCTTAATGAAAAACGAGTCATAATATTATTTTAGCAGTGCAAGCTGAGCGACGACCGGTCCAACAATTGTGTGCTGACAGTCCACCCACTATGGTTTCCAGTGTTGTTGCTCCCAGAAGTTCCACGGTATATCTTTTTGGTGGCATATGATTTAGTAGGCTAATGTTGGAATACATAGGTTATAACACATTAATTGTTCTTGAATGGCCTATGCCGTTCCTCATTCTTTTTGGGTTAATGATTTCGGCATGACGAATAGCGCCGGCACGAGTTGCACTTTCTTTGTACAGAACATCTAGTCACTTGCCTTTTGTGCTCCCGACAAAACAACAGGTCTATGGACTTGACATACTCTTGGGAGTTCTCAAATACATCGTATGAGATCCATCATAGGCTTTTAATCTTATTAATGATACATGGAATCTTCACTAATATGACAGTTAAAACGTATTTTTTTGAATATGAAATAACATAAGTACGGTAAGTAGGAAAAGATTTTTTAAATGTTGCAGCCTTTAACTAACAATCCTTTGATGAACGGGCTTCTGGCTATAGCGAAAACAGAACACGAGAATCAAATGGAGCGGGAAAAAATGATCATGATGGGAATCAAAAAAGAAGAAACAGCTAGTTCACCCATGAGTGGAATGACACGGCCAAGTAGTACCAGTCCTACCACGGATTACGGCTTAAAAAGAGTAAGCAAATTGAGATAAAAGCTGGTTTATAATAAAGAAGTATAGAATTAATGTGATTAAAAAAAGTATAACAATATAAAAAATAATAAAATTTGATCCCAATGTGTGATAGGAATCGATTGGAGAGGACGAATCAGGTATTGACGTAATGACCGTGATTGGGTTAGCACCTTCGGAATCTCCTTCCTCCTCGGGAGCCGGCTCTTCTATTAGTGAAGATGGTCCTGTATTTAATGCAGAGGTAGGAATTAGAATTTAGAATATCCGACATAATGATTACAGGTGTTTTCTGTTTTCTGTTGTACTCTCAAGCTATTTAGACTCGTGGTTGATTAAATGCATTACTGCTCATATTATCATTTGCTATAGCGCTGTCGATTTGAACTGCCAATACCACACCCACCTCCCGCTGATTTGAATATACAGTTCATATGTGAGACAGCCAGTCGCCTCTTATTTCTATCCGTCCATTGGATGAAGGATGTACGAATCGGGATCAAGTCAGATTTTCGTCATATTATCAATAATGTTCTGTGTAAGCTATAGGGTATTAGATATCAATTATTTTGATTAGTAATTTATTCTGAAACTAAATACGAGGCACTCGCATGTGTAAAGTATGGCGCAGTGCTTGGAGGCGCTGTGTCGGGTGCTAATACGAGTGTTCGATGCCCGCGGTGTGAGGAGAGAATAGTTCATGAGATTATGATTGCGTTACTCTAAGAAGTTCTGATCCGCGGTTTTTTCGAGAGCCTTGGTATATTGAGGGGTAATGTGCTTGGAATTGTGTCTGTTACAGACCAACCACATTGGAAGCAGTGATGAAAACAAAGTGGTGCGATCTGTTTGTCTTGGGACTGATGCAATGTGCAGATAGTGTTGGTCTTCCAAGGATGCTGGAAGCAATGAATAGTCACTTAGCCGCTTGCAGCAGAGTTGGTATGTTCATAACTCGTTCATTTTACTTTTAAACAATCATAATAGTTTTGAAATTTTCCAATTATTGGTTTTTAGGTCAGTTAAAGCCCGATAAATTTGAAGAGGTTAATCACCAAATTAACTACCTTCTTCTTCTCGTCCGACGGTTCAGTGAATCAAAACTGACACCAATGGAATATGCCTATCTCAAGTTGATATCATTTACTGCGAACGGTCAGCACTCATATGATGAAATTATTCATGGAAACTAATGTCACCAGCTACAATAGCATGGTATTAAGCACTGAATCTCAGCATATTTCCAGATATTCCTTCATCAACATGTAGTGCCGAGACACGAACGATCAACATCGCGGCTTGTCAAGAACTGTATGAGCATGTGGTTATGATGTCATCATCAAATGATGATTCTACATCGGAGGATAATGAAACACATTTGACCTCAACATCAGTTGTCACCGCAATTGAAAGGTAAATCATCATTGTTTAAACATATTAAGATATATAATTACAAATAAAAAGCAATGATTACAACATAAATTGAAGAAGTTTTATTATTAATTATTCATTTCATAGTAAGTAATCCCTTTCGGTTTTCCAGGTACTCCCGTCTACTGCAGTTATTACCTAGCTTACGGTGGTTCCGTGAATCTATTCTTGTAGAGCTGTTTTTTTCTGGGCTCATCGGTAATCTCTCAATAGAGACGGTGATACCATTCGTACTTAAAATGGATGTAATGAATGTATTTGAATCTCCTCAAGGCTCGGATTCGCTCCTCCCCTCGGGATCTCTCGCGGGGATGTTAGCTGCCAAGTAACTGGCCATTTTCTTCTTCTTTTTTTTAACCGTTGCACTAAAATTCTTTATCGGTGTCTACACGTGATGATCACCCAGTGTACATATATCTTCAGAGTATCAAATCATAGTTCACTAACCCTTTCGTGCTTTCTTCCACTGTGAGACCTTACCATATATTTCGATCATATCCGTTGAGCCTAGAGATAGATATATTTCCACAATCCGTGTGTTATATAGTTCCGGTGTTAAGATTTATATATCCGATCGTACCCTAATTCTCGAGTTCTCTTCCGATTAACTCACGCCTCTTTAGAAGTTCCATATTATTCTAGATGAAGAACAAATTACGTGCAGGTCACACGGAAGAGAATTCGTGGGTGGTTAAATGGTTTCTTTCTGCCGGTTTGGCCCTATGTACTGTCACAATATTTTGTGGTATGTTGGACCACCATTATTTTTAGGGGCTTTACTGAGAGCTTTAGGTGAATGGCTAGAACCTGCTAGATAAGGTCGTCGAGGATTCCCTTTTAATATTCTCACTATACTGATAGATTTTAAGGGTTGAGACTCCGCGACGTCCCATTAGAGCCAATCTTAAGGCTCTTCTTTGCGATGTTTATATCCATGTATCTTGCTTTTGTCAACGTACCTCTAAAGGCTTCAAGCCAATCAGTTCCATTGCTAAAGAAATCGGAACCGATTGGACCGGACCGACTTTAAGAGAGCAAGCAGGTTCTCACCGAAGTTTAGACTATGACTGTGTAGAATGCCGCGTAGAACCGTCGCTAGATTCAGTTGGACCCTCGGTTGTTGCAAATGTTTTCATGTCCATCGTTGCAATGTCAAATTATATTTTTATGGCTTATAAATTATAATAAAGTATTGTCATTTAATATTCAATCAATACATATTTAAATAAAGTTCAAATCAGCAAAATACGCTACAAGGTAGTATTTCGTTTGCTGATATGTAAATCATTTTTTCTTATGTTAATTTTCTCTTCATAAATATAACTATATGATGTTATCAATTACCACTTATCTGTAACACTAAATTGCTCTGTTATACATTTATCATATTCGAATTCTTACACATAGTATTATTCCCACTATAGCTATTAAAGTCAACCTATTGTCATAATTGACGAATCAACTTTTTGATTAAATGAGAAAGAAGCGGTTCCAGTTACCTTTGCCTTGCCAGCACTGAAAACCACACACTAGTCGGGAAGAAAGCATTATTTATTTGTAAAATGTACGGAGTGATGTCGTATGTTCCATATTTTATACAACTTTAGATGCTTAAATAACTTTAAATATCATTGGTTCATTAAAATAGACGGTACTAGAATAGCTTATCTCAGATCTTATCAGTTATAGTTGATCGATTTTCTATTCGATTCATCCTGTAATATAGTTATAGTGCGCAAACAAATATACTCAGTTGTAATAAATAACGTACAATTATTGCGTTCTTCCCAGTAAGCAAGTATTAGCCACTTCATGCTGGAAATGACTCAACACATTATGTCACGATCCGTTTAGTGCATTATATTAATACAATTTTTTATTCATCCGCGAATTTTCTTCCTCACTTTGGTACATTGCAGTTTTGTCGCTTCGCTAGCGGGTACTTTACATCGTACAGAGATAACATCACGTCCGCTCGCGAGAAAATTGAATCAGTCTTCTATTTCTAAAACTGAGCTCCGTTTAGCTATTTCTTTAACAAATATTAATTTATACATAAACTACTCGTATTGTTACGTCGTAAAAATATTTAGAAAAATATGTAAGAAGAATTTTATGTATTATAAATAGCTTTGTTCAACAGTACTTAAAGTATTTTCCTAGATTGGCTCCTTTAATCTCTCACTCTTATGTTTTGTTTGCTATTCTACACAACGGGGATAATCTTTCTTGTATGGTCCATTCCTCTACGAAATAATGCTCTTACTATATTTATCATTGGATCTTCTTTTGATGATATTATCCCCTGGTAAATGACAGCGACACTAGTTTCCCCTTTTTCAGATAACCAGCAATGTCTTGCCTCTGGTCCTGCATTCTACTTACATTATTGGTGAGTGTACATCGCATAAATCAATACACATCATTCACGTATTTATTCATCCTATCATTTATAATCAAAAAGCCAAACATGAAAATATTGAATGCTATAAATGATCGGTAACCAAAGGTGACTATATATCTCGCAGGCAAATGGCTAAGTGAGTCTACTAAGGCATAACATAAACAGGGATATCGGCTGATATTACCCTCTATAAACGAGAATTGCTCTATCACTAAAACCATCGATCGAATACATCGTACACAGGGTCTGAACTTGTCAAGAGCCATTGATCCGAAATGCGCGTCCAAATAGGCACGCTATTGATATATGCTGTGATCATTCTGACCACATGCAATTACTCTGAGGAGGAGGACTATGAAGACATGGATGTTTTGGTGAGCGCTTGAGCATGACGCGCCATTCTCTCTGCGAACTGTTAAATTACTTAAAAGTATGACTCATCGCAGTAGTATATTTTGCTTAATCTATATGCAACGTTTCCTTTAGATACTTCCATCTTCAACACTTTCCCCCAAAGAGGCGTGTGATCTCTGCCAAGTGGCCCTACGCAGCATTTATGGCCACTTCGGAGCTAATGTTCCTAGCAGAAGAAAACTCGTGCATCAGTTGAAACACGAGTGTAAACGACATTTTAATGTAGGTAAAGTTTTAACTAGTTGGGATCAGCGATAAACCACTATTAATAAAAATTAAAAATTCTCAACTTTTATAGTAGTTCTTATGATTGGATGTCTCAGTATCGTCGACGCTGTCTTCTTCTGGCAAAACAACATAGCGAAATGGTATTCCGGGAAATGACAGGAGGATCATTTAAACCTATAAATGCTTGCCTTATGATGAAGGTGGGATGTTACCGCAAATAATCATAGTAGGTGAAGTTGTGTGAAGGTATGTAATACCTAGAAGATACCTTCCAGGAATGTAAAGCACTTGACTCACCAATTAGTGCAGATTTTATGGTGGCACTATTACCAGAGCCAGAGGATTACATCGATATAGACACTACTATTCAACCTTAATAATTTAGTTCAAGAATAGAAAGTCCGCTTATACTTTGCACTATACCTCAGTTTGTGTACAGACGTGTAGAATCTATTACAGTGTGTAAGTCGAATACTTCAGATTTACCTCAACCATCCAATCGCCTAGGATTACTAGGATATTCTAACTTACGAGTTCCACTCACTATATTATATGATTCTGCCTTTTAGACGGGTTTCCTTGATACACTATAAAGAATACAATCTACACAACAATTTCTGATCTCTTTATTTTAAGTTAGTTTATTTTTCGAAGAGTTATTTTATAACAATACAGAGAAAATGTATATCTTAAAGACGTTTTAATAATAAAAATGAAGGCCATACGTTAAAAGTGGTCAATAACTAGAAAATTCTGGCTACAATTTCGAGAAAACATTATCATTTATAATTTTCTGTCCAAGCGAGTATTGTTTGACCATATTAGGTAGATCAGCTCTTATTGATCTCATCTCATCATAACCACCAATAAATCTGTGGTATAATGAATAAAATGAGAACTAGATAAAAGTGCTGGAAATACGACTAACCGGCTACAGACAAATATCTGAGGAACCGTCTTTTGATGTGTAAGATCGATTAAGCCTTTTACATACGACTCATAATTGTATGGATCCGAATATTGTTTTTCACTGAGATTCTAAATTTAGATACAAATAAATTGAAAAGACATAATTCGACTTAATTAATAAACAAAAATAAGATACCTTCTCTACAAAAACTATGCCATCCTCATCTAGTTCGTTCTTCGCTTTGGTGCAGTAAGGACAATTGTTCTTCGTGAACATTACAATAGGATACTCTGCGACCCAAAAATATAAAAATAAACTGGATTATATGCATAAATCCCTATAGCGCTTAGAAATAACTAACTTCCTTCATTATGATTTTCGAATCTTCACACATGTTAGATCCTAATATCCTAAATGGTCAGTAACTTCACAATAGCTATATGCGAATCTTGACAGCGAAAAATAAATGGATCTGATGTGAAGTAGGAAATAGCTTGCAAAAACCATATTTAATATTTAATGAAATTATTTATTGAATAAAATACCATACCTAAATATAGTATACAATTGCAGAAAAAGAAAATCGTCATAAGTTATACTCAATTATAATACAGATAAAACTAAATTCTTCATCAGATTATTACCACCACCAGGAATCCAGAAAGGCGAGAAATATTCAAAAATGAGACATTCTTAGCGTGATACATGATACACTACAGTGTAATTAGCGATAAAATAGAGAAGACTATCATTGATTAGTCGAACGAAATAAGCGGTTGGTCGACAACTGGCGCTGTTGATTCAGCTATAGTTGCAGCTAAAGAAATACAATTCAAACTATGGGAAAGTTCATATTAAGTGTTAAAACTCACATGTATGCTGCTGCACTGGAAAACTAGTAGGTACACTGGCATATTGTTGTATAACACTAGAGTGAGCAATTGGTGGAGCAACAGATGCTACAATCGGACCCTGACAAAAAAATGCATTGTTATGATTCTAACGCATTTGTGTTATTAAGGTAAAGCACATTAATTCAATGTTGTAAGTCAAGTCACACTTGACAATATCTAAGAGAAAACCTGTGATATAAAATAAGTAATTCGCATGACTCTCACTTGTTGGTACTGCATCGAGTAATTATGTTGATAGAACTGCTGTTGAGCATAAGCTGGATGTTGAACCATAGTAGATGGTATAGTTTCATGCTCTGTACGTGGACAGTATGCTTGAGATCCAGTGGAGGTCTGCACTTGTGTAGATGGAGCTGCTATAACAACAGTAATAATTCTATTACAAATATTTTTGGGTAGTGTAACAATAGAAAAGATCCTAAGAGTAAATAAATAAAATATACTACTCAGTACCTTGAGAATTTAGATCTGCGAGAAATTGAGGCTGTGACTGATATGTGCTACCATTTGTAGTCTGTGAATACTGTGATTGAGGGACGTAGCTGGTATAGTTATTCACATAAGCACTACTAGGATGTCCTAGAAACGATATTGCAACATTTTTAATTAATGACAAGAAATAACTATAAAAATTTCCACCATAATTTGCACATGCAGGTGCGATTGAGGCACTATGCGATTGGTTGTAGCCATGAATAGGATAATATGCAGAATTCTATAATATTAAAGCATAGAAAATATGTAATTATAGAAATAATTGTAATGTGTTTCTGAACCTGTCCACGTCTGGCCTGCAGTTCCTGCTGTTGGAATCTTTGTAGAGCCATCTCACGTTGCTCGAGAAGCATGGTCTAATTAATAGAATAGTTAGTACTTGAAGAAAAGTATTAACTAAAACTAACATGCTTTTTCATCCGCATCATCTCTAAAGTCTGTTTCATCTGAGCTTGTCTAAGTCGTTGTTCTTCAGCCAATTTTTCTTGTCTTTTTCTCTGATGTTCCCCTCGCAATTCATTAACAGCCAGTCGAGCTTCACTTATATGACCAAGATGGTCTTGAAGTGACTCATAATAAGCTAAAACAAGAATAAAGTCAAAAGTATAGTCCTACTAATTCATGTATATAGAAAACAATAAATATTAATTCCGTTGTTAAACATTACCAATAGACCCATATGGTCAGTATGTAAACAAAATTTTAAGATGAATAAATAACAAGGTAAGTACAATGCTATAATTTATATTAATCCTTAAGACAATACATTTCATTATTATTTTGTAGTGTTTGGTATAGCATTTAAACACTATCCTGCAATATTTTATTAAAGAAAAAATAAAACATTTGACAACGTAATTTAACCGTTCTAAATGATTCTATAGAACAAATAGCTTACTAGATTACACAATAGATAAAATTAAAGTCAAAATTTCCTTTGTAAAATAAATAAAACTTACTTCTGTCCTCATCCAATTTGCCCATTCTAGCTAGCACCTGCGAATGCAGCTCGGTTAGTCTCATAAATAATCCTTGAATAGCAGTGTCATTTAGAACTGGCCTTCCTCGAGCACTGTTAGATCGAATCCGATTTTCCATTACTCCGACCTGATAAGTAACTACTTTCATACTCAAATAGGTACTATGAAGCTATGCCACTAACTAAACTGACTTGTTCTTTTAATTCCTGACACCATCTCATTGTGTCATCAGTTTGACACTTGATGTCTTCTGCAACTGTTGGCATAATATCAGATTCGTTTTGTACCAATGTTAATTGTGCCAGTTCCACATGAGGAGAGTTATTTCCAATGATAGTGTTACTAGCAGAAGTTACAGATGATTCACTGGGAAGAGGTGCTGAAGCTCCAGTATTTCCTGCCCATTCCTCAACCTAAACGAACAGAGGACCGCATTAAATTTAATTATAACTTCAAGAAAAATTCTCTATACCTTCAGTTGAGAGCCAGCCTTACGTTGTTGCCAATAATCACGATTTAAATAGCTAAACAACAGTTATAGATTTAGGATTTTTCGTGAATCGGTTACCAATTTTAATGTTTACCGTGCAAGAGGGTCATCAGCTGCTAAACTGTTCTCCGACGGAGACTCAGGAATACTTGGTGCCATAGAACCAGTTCCTTTATATCCTAGTCCCATTTCAGAAGTATTATATGAAGAGAGTGAAGTAGTGTCCTTCAATAACGGGACTTCAATGAACAATAAAGAAGAATAAATGGCCTAATAAATATGGAAAATAAGTAGAAATTCGATATAATAAAACTAACATTGACATGATTGCTAGCCAAAGCATCACCATTGTAAAGAGAATATAAATTTTTCTGTCGTTCCTGCTCCTAAATTTTATTTGATTCAAAGAGCATGACATACCAGAACAAACTATTATCTATGGTTTATTAAATAACAAACATACCTTAGCTTCCGCTTCACTTTGACTAATAGCTAGCGCCAAAGCTAGATCTTCTTCTTCCTTTTCACGAAGGATTTTTTCTTTCTCGTCTTCAGGCACATCCCTGTTTCCAACAATAGATGCTGACCCTGGCTCGCTCTTTAAAACTTATATTATACCTTTAAATATATTACTAATAAAGTATAAGAGATTAATTCCTAAGCAATATTACTAAACGTAAGTACACAAACCTTTACTACCTTCTGTTCTCCTCCAGACCTTACTATGGTTTTCTCAAAACAAGCATCACAAACACGTACCTACAATATAGAATAAGCGGATGAAGTAATATGCAAATAGAATAAAAATATTGGTAGTCAATAAATGGGGTAAAATACTACCTCTTTTTCAATCCCAAATTGCGGAAGAGTCATTCCTTTACTACTACACTTATCACAAAATATTTGACCACATGCTCGACAATGGTGCTTCCGAGTGATGAGGCCGAACTCTGATCGACATCTAAATAGCGTGCACTACTCACTTAAAATACATCTTAAAAAACCCGAATAAACTTTTGGTTGTCAGTTTAATCCAAAATAATTCCCACCGGAAGCATTCATTGCCATCCTGCCAATCTGGAGCCACCTGGGCCATAAACATCGCATCAGCCTCTTTTATAGATGGGAAATCAAAACCAGCTAGCTTCATAAGATTATGAGTATCAACTACAATTTTATATTCAGGCTTGTTGGCAAAAGCCATTGCCCAACATTGTAACATTTCAAGCACCTTGTTCTTCACCTGGAAAATACATATGGACCTAAAATTTTCGAAGTATGAATTTAGCTTTTATGATTTCCTAACTAACGATAGATACATTAATTGAACTGAAAATTCATAAAATTAAAGTAATAAAATACAGCCTACATTATCATATTTACTTTCTATTCCCAAGTTCTTAAATTCCTCCATAAATTCTCGTGTAGATATTTCAGCGTGAATCTATAGGTAACAAAAAATTTAATTAAAAAATATTATTTAAAATTTTAATACTGCAACATATATACTACACTACCTTATGTCCACAGTTCTTAACGCATGCATCAAGTACAAGCAACGCATGAATTACAACATGTGGGTTTTCATGTTGAATTCTTTTCCGGATTGATTGCATAGCAGACTTGGCTCTGAAGTCTCATTTAATTATTTAAGTTTGGAAATTACATACATTGTTGGATGCTAACTATAACTCACGGAACTTCTCCTGCTCTGACAGAATCAAAACATGCAATGATACCATCCCAGTTAGGTTCAAGTAGAGTACTATCGGTAGCCGCCTCTACAATAATACTACATATTCGTACTATTTCATATATTACAACAAAAAACCCAAATATGGAACTTACCCAGCAATCTATCGAATTTCTTTGACATTATTTGGGAATTATGTAAGTATGAATAATATAAAACCTGAAATTTATACATTAATCACAAAGTAATCAAGAAGATAACCTTAGGTACTATAGACACTCCCTTAAAAGTTAGCATTTTATACTCACTTAATTTGTTTCGTGTTCATTAAAAGTTACTTTTACATATTTATTTAAAAAATGAGATTTATACACTAGATTCTACACGCACTAAAGACAGGTACCCATTTCGTTTAATAAAACTTATAGAATAAATTATCTGCAAAAATTAATAAATATTTTAATCATTTCATTTGTATTATATATTGTTAGTCAGCATAAATATAATGGATACAGTGTAAAATTCACCTGTCGGAGCTACAACAATGAATAACTGTGATCAGCTGATTGATTTTATACAAATAACTCCGCACTGTATTTAACAGTACACTTCGAAAAATGCACAGTTACGCTAAGACGCACATAAATCCGCCGGTTGAGAAATCGATTAAGAAATACTGCAATTAGTGACTATACGTTTGGTGGTTTTACTTTAATCTACTAGATAAAATTTTTAAAATCAACGAATAATTTATTTCGTTTCATCGTTGTTTAAAAATCATTATATCTGTTTCAATCTTCATTTCTTTCCCAAGTAACATTTATTCAAAATGAAGGATTTTTATCGAGGTTTGTATTTTCATCATGAGTATCTATAAACAATGTCGTTTGATAATTATACACCATATATCCATTCTATGTACAAATTGGTCTGCTAAATAATTATGTGTACCACTACGTACAATTAGGAATTTTAATGTACTACTAGGTTACTAAGACTTGTATTTATTGTGTGATATTTTTTTATCTGAATTGATTTGACAATACTTTTGTGTCCTAATTTTATGCTAGTGAAATATTATCTTGACATATGATTGAGCGAGCTAAATTACTGAATCGATTTAATGAAAATTATTTACCATTCATTTAGTTATATATGTCCACCTGCTATCCCCCTGCTCCCAACATGACAGTTCTTCATGATAGAGCAGGTATTTGCTTTTTAAGACCTTTTAAATTTGTTCTCATATTAATACACTTACATCCTCAGGTGATAGGAAGAAGAAAAGACCGCCAAATACTGGGTCAAAGGTATTAGAGACCCAAGAGAACCAAATGCTATTTTCTATAATAGGGCATGATAATGTATCTCTCTCTGCTGCTGTTGTTGAGCTTTTAGCTGTCGATGGGCGTCAGTGGAAGCTTATGTTTCGTGGTGTACTGTCATTGGTTAAGGTTGGTTTTAGTTTAATTCAAATAAAATATTTTAAAATACATGATTTGTTCTCCAACACAAGCTCACATGCCATAATATTTAAACGTTTTGAAGCATTTTTATGCAGCTTTTTGTTGGAGTATAAATAATCTATATACTGTTAAAAAGAATTGTATTATTTTATCAGAACTATGGTAGCTACATATTTGATTTTAGGATTATCCTAATCGTGCATATTTTATGCGATTGTACGATATTCTTAGTGGAAGAGAGATGTGGAGTTTTCGCTTGTGAGTATTTCTAAAACTATTTTCCCCAAGTAGTAAATGCTACGCAATCATAAATCTTTGTGTTCAATTAGTTTTAAATAACAGATTATTTTATCCATATATTTGTAAGTATTTTTAATTAAAGATTAAAGAACTATCTTACTGCAACCGTATTTCCAACATAGAATTTTGTGATGTTCTTTCCATCACCGGCATTTCTATTTTGTTAGTTCTACTGTGCGAATTTTACTAATTCCTGTGCGTCAATAATATAATCGGCTTTGAATGGGCTAGTATCATTTATTTCCTTTCTTTTTATTGTTCTATGATTAAGCTTCTTTAGGTAAACTAGACTGTCCTCTTCTAATTTTTCTCTTATATTTTACAATTAAGTATACTATTACTTTTAATTGGTAGGTATTTAGATACAAAGGATTTCAAGTTTTTGGATATGGTAATTGTCCATACCTGCTAACATTTGAGGACGATACTCACAGACTTGTTTTTGGTCTTAACTTTGTAAGTGCTGAGGAATCAAAGGATTTTAAAGGTCATCTGGATAAGAGGCACGAGCAAGAAAGTAAATCTTCAGGTTAGTAAAACGTTTAATTTAAATAGCATTAGCTATTTTGTTTTTTATTATTATATTAGATTTGGAAACTAGGTATTTGCTATCAGTATGTCATTACAAAACTAATACTCATAACCTTAAACTCTTCGTTTTACTGAGTTTTAAATTAAAAGTGAATTATGTACTGTTGAAATTGTTCTTACACGTAAACTAGAATTTGTGTTCGTATCCCATTAATATTTAATTGCGCGTTGCAGTATTCTTGTATCACTTTGAAAATTTGTTGTTTCTATGATGAGGTATTGTGGTAAGCTTATAGCAACACTTATTTCTTTATATTTATTCATTGTATTAGCTTCCGCACACTTAAGCTTCTATAAGTAGACCGGTTTGGATTGCTTCCGTTCAAGCTAGCGCTTGCCAATAAGCCCCGCCTATATTCCGCTCATAATTTACTTGTCCTACTTTAATCCGTTTACATGCTCAACCGGTTGTTTTAACGCAAGCATATCGCAGAATTATCCATATATATTCCAATACTGATGTACTAATTAAATTAATAGCCATGTGGATGGTGGTTAATGAAGATCCAGAAGGCCGTGTGCGTTATCAATATCATGATTTACCTAAAAATTCTTCCACGATTTATTCAGAGTATCCTCGTTATTCTAGAGGATGTTCTAGTTTTCCCAATGCAAATCTTATTTCGTTGCAACATTCTCTAATGCCAATACGAACTAGATACAAATATGAGCACTATGATAATGTTAGTCCGCATACCTCCTGCTGTCGATATTCGTATAATTCAATGACTGACTATTATCGAGATGCAAATCCTTCGGCTTTATCTCCAGATTACCAGGAGTTTTTAAATTATATTGAACCCAAATTTCCTAAGGTCTCTAATCATTCACGAATGAGTGACGAATCACTTTACTACTATCAGGATGGACATGTTGAACCAGAATTACCCTCTCTAGATTATTTGCCTCGTAAAAGTCGTGTTCGTTTTCATTTACCAGAAATGCCTATTTCCCATGGTGAATATATGGCAAAAAATCGTCGTCCTGAAATCCAGTATGCAACACATCTCTGGATAGACAACAAAAAGGAAATCCTACAGTCTCCTGTTAAATTCCATTCGACTTCGCCAATCTATTGTGGCGGGAAGATATCAGTAAATATTAACAATGAATATCTTCAACAGACTAATGATAATAAGGATTTTTATTGCTGTTTTTCTCCTAATTATGGATCAAATGATTCAACTAGATTTGAACCAATATTGGAAGAAAATCTGTCTTCCAATTTCAAACTGGTCCGCAATAAGAAAATTGTAAATCAAGGTTTGTAATTTACTTGACCCTTTTTTGAAATAAGTATGCACACATTGGTCGTTTGGAAATTATATGAAATCATTAATAGGAACAAAGAAGTAAAGTGTTTTTCTAAACTCTAGATCTACAATAGTACTGTGCGCATTTCTAATCGTACAGCTAGCTTGTGCGCGGTCAAGTACCATTGTTGAGAAGTATATGCAAACCAATTGAATCGTACCTGTGATTGCTTCTAAACATGTCCTCATATTTAAAGAAGTAAAACAAAATGTCGCTTTGTTATAGTGATTGAAATATGTTTTGTAGATTAAAGAGTGCGTGATAAATTCTTTGGTATTATACTGAGAATCCTACTGTCTTAGTTTGAACATTCGAAGCAGAACACTTGAAGTGGTTAAATCAAGATCTTCGAGTTATAAGCTTAGATTAGCGCAAGACATGAATTCAAACAAAAGGCAAGGCCTGTCTTAAAGGTTTTATAAATATTTGTGGTCGACGAATAATTATTTCATAAAAAAGAAAAACAGATTAACCTATATTTTGAAGCTTAATACTGAAGTTTCAAGTTGATTCTTTCAGCAGTTTCAAAAGATTCTTCGCGTGGTTCTTCTAGTACTCCATTTGGAGTATCTTCTATCTATGGTGCTGGTTCAGTCCGAACACCCATTCAATCTGGATTCAGCTCTGGTGGAGTAACACCCATTGGTACTATGGTTCATACTGAGAAAAATTCACCATCGGAAAGTGGAAGTCGTATTTTCTCGAGAAAAGAAAGAAAAAAAAAGGAGAAAAAACCGCGCATTCGTAAAGAAGATATCAGTAATCCAACAAACTTTCAGTAAGTTTAAACACTAATTCTATAAATATTGTGCTAGCCACATAAAATTATTGACTGAGATCTAGTTTCTTTTTCCAAGATGATTCATACATTAGATATTTTCATAGTTTGTGAGTGATGCTGAGTGTTTACTTCCAGCGTTAATATTTTATTGATTGAATTTGGAATATTAGGTCTGCATAATTTAACAAATATGAACAATTTTATGCATTTAGCTTAATATTGATTCATATCAGAGAACTTAGATTATTAGAGTAATTGTTAATATAAAATAGTACTGGGAATAATTTTCAAGATGTCTAATGTTATATATTACTGCATAGTGTTCACCTGGACAACTATTTAATTTTTTTTGCCTTCACAAGTAGTGGCTGGTAGTAAGTAGTGTTTCCTTTCACTCAATATAATGGCGTCTTGGTATGAAATGTTTGTGAAGGAGGGCAACTACTGTAATTGCTGCGATTACACCAGTTTCACGGCATTTAAAGCGTTAATACCAATTGCAAAATTGAGGATATTTTAGTGGGTTGTGTCGGAAAATGTCTATAGTTTTATAGTAGTATTATTTAATGTTACTAAAAAAGATGTCCTCTAATAAGGCATAAAAAACTGAAAATTTTCACTTGATTCTGTACTAGAGATTTTTTTTCATATAATTAACAGTGCATTCCTAGATTGGAATTTGCCTGTTTGCGTTACATTTTTCACGACTCAATGTGTGGAGGTTTTGGTTGAACAGTGGATAACGAAAATAGTTCGTCATAAATCTATGACGTTTTTGGTTATAGATCCCAATATGATTAAACAATTAACTAAAATTTAGGCACAAAGCACATGTTGGTTGGGATCAAGATAATGGATTTTCTAACAACATGTGTGATAACACTCCAATGGATGAGAGTATCAAGTATGTCCGGTTATTTAGAATTTTGTTAGTTGTTGAGTGCATTTTAGTAATTCTTTTTTTTTTTTTAATATATTCTAGCTATGTCTTTCAAGGAATATTATTCGAGCAGCTGGTCAAGATCCAAGTAATATGAGTAAAAAGACTATAAAGTTCGTGTACGATTTCATCGAAAATTACAAGGATGATGATACCATTACGTGAGAATATTGAATTTAATTATTAATGTGATTTAGTAGCAATAGGGTTCCTAATCAAAAATTCACTATTAATAGCTATTAACAGAGTCGAGTTATTATAAGGAGTAACTTGTATACCCAATTAATTTGCATATACATGAATTTTCTTTTAGTACTACGATACCCTCATCTTATAAGCCATCAGTACCGATTTCTCATCCTGTCTCTCAGTGGAACAGTCCTACTCCTCCTCCACTTCCATCTAGAACTGCTTCACATCAAGTCACTCCACCTGCTCGTCCTCCTCCTCCACCGCCAGGTACCATTAGCAGGCCACCTAGCAGACCACTTCCTCAGGTTCAACAATTTTGCTTCATCAATTATTTGCATACTTAAATAGTCATTAAATTTATTTCAAACAAATTTAATCTGTAGGTTCCTACTCTAGAAGTAGGACGTCCTGCTGGAGTACCTCCACCGCCACCACCATTTACTAGTGTAACAAACAGTATTCCTCCTCCACCACCACCACCACCTCAGTACTTAGGCGAGGATTAAATACATAAATTATTTATACCTTATTATACTAGAATATTTTTGTATATTGTACCCACCGCTTGGTTTCCAGCCTAAGGTATAAATGATACGCCTCTTCACCATCTTATAGATAAAACTTGTTAATATAATCATGAACGGTTGCACTTACATCTGTAAGTCTGATTTTGATGCCTATACAGCGCTTATTTTTAGGAGGGATACCACCCCTACCTCCCTCTGTTCAAAAGAGTGATCTCTCTACTACTCAGTCCAGTAGAGGCAATTTGTTAGCAGTTAGTTTTAATTATCATTATTTCGTCCTTAAAGATGACCAAGTGATCTAATTCTAATAAATCATATTTTAGGAAATTCAAGCAGGAAAACAACTACGATCAGTAGGGCAAAATGTTGACAAGAAAACAGTACCAAGTGGAAGTGACGCTCGCGGGGATGTAATGGCTCAAATACGACAGGGTGCGCAGCTCAAACACGTATGGACAAGTTTTTTGCAATGCTAAATTTTTAGTATTTTCTATTCTAGAATTACGTGAATTCTTGCTTTTTTCTTCATTACCGTAGTAGCTTATATATATATATATTTTTTTTTTTTTAAATATAACAAATGTTTTTTAATAATGGGCTGGAGAATTTATTTAGGTGGATACTACCGCGGAACAAGAAAAACGTAGATCTGGGAATACTCTAATGGAAATGGGAGGAATTGCAGGAGCTTTAGCCAAAGCGCTGGAAGAAAGGAGAATGAATATGGGAATTGATGACTCTAGTGATGAAGATGGTGAGGATCAGACTCAATATTTATAGTAAATACATATAATACTAACAAAGGCTCTTTCTAGAATCTGATGAAAAGAATGAGTGGTCCGACTGATATATTGCCTTATATATCTCCATTTAATTCTTCATATTAGTATAATCTGGGTTCTTGCGTGTGATTTATTCAGTTTTGAACATTATCCTTTTGCTTAATCGAGAGCTTCTTTGTTGTCGTTATATATTCGGTGATGAATTGAATTCTTAAGAGATACTTGCTAGCATAATTCTCTTGTTCATCTTACAGTGCATTGATGTCTGTGATAATTTTTTCTTTTCACCTTTGTGACTTTTTTCGGAGCTATGGTTCCTACGAAATTCTGAATACTGCGCATAATGCTCGTTGTATGGAGATGTTTTTTATTAGATATGTTATCCTTGAAGCAGGAGAGTTGGATTATTGATTGCTCAAGATTGTAAATATTTTTGTCTCCTTATATCATCACTGTCATTTTTTAAACATGAATTGTCATTGTTTTGTTTGACAATGCGTATTAAGTCAGATGATTATGTAATAATCAGTTACAAATATAATTACATTCTTTCTAATCTACTTAGGACTGCGCCCATCATGTAGCTATCTGCTCATAAAGTTTATTTAATGTTTAGTTTACTCGATTTATTTGGTTATTATCTGTTAAATATCTATGATTTACCAGGAAAATAAAACTGTTAAAAAACAGAAAAGCAATAGCATCCCTATACCAGAACTCGAGCTGAAAGGTTTTTCGACTAATCTCATGCCATCAAGGTGTGAACTGTGTCGGATAAATTTTGAGACGTCATTGGTAAGCTGTAGTTTGTATTTTGTTGCTCATTTTCTTGGATGCTAAGTTTTCCCGCCAAACAATTTTGTTTCCGCTATTGGCTCAGTTTTCAGTGCTGCACGATGATTTTTCTGTAATAGAAATTGACCGTTATTTTATGAATAGAATACGTATATGGCTACTTTAAAAAAAGTGTTATGATCATCTAAGCATGTGGTTTAAGATAAATAAAGATTATTGGTAAATTTGTTATAAGCATTATTCTGCAGGAATTAGACGTTCACAATCTGTCCCTTAGTCATCATATTAAACTTGAAGCAAAAGGTTCGGAGCAACATTATTGTGGTATCTGTAGCTTCACTTGTAGCACTCTTTCTGAGTATTCGAAGGTATATCTTTGCATTGTTTTTAGATACTTATGTAAATAATTTCTTATGTGAAATATTCTGTTAGCACGTGGATTCTGAGAGTCATCGAAAAAGACGAGATCGTCTCCGAGCCGTTATTGATACAATGGATGCTGGAGAAAGCAGAGTGAGAAAAAGCATCAGATTCATTTGGTTTTAGCCTAATTATTTGTAAAACCACGTTTAGTAAAACACTGGTTATTTTAAAGTATTTAGAATTTAAAGCGAAGAGCTCAGTATGATGATCGTAAATCCCAAGTACCTAACAACTACATGGAACCGCGGTCATCTTTTGTGAGGAATGGAAACGGAAGGTTACTTAATTGGACAAAATAACTGGACCTAACCCACTAGTTTTGAGCTTTTGTTTTTTACGCGTATTTTAGGATGACCTATCCTGCACCAAACATGAATAATTTGCCATCTGGGCCACCATCCCGCAATTATTGCTATTCACCATCTAATTTTTCATCAAAATATACACGGGAAAAATACAATGAATATTTGCCCAATTCTTCATCAAACCACCATTTTGAAAAAAGAGTACGCAATTATTTGGAATTTTGGGCATATATTTTTATTTTTTTAATTATTTTGTTGGCTACTCTGGTATTAAGGCTGGGCATCAAGATTACGATTTGCCTTGGAACGTTTCACAGCTTCCATCATATAGTTATGGGAGTAAAGAATGTTATAATGCAGAGTCTTCTAGTTCAGGATTCTCACAGCAAAATATCGACAGAAGAAGGTGGGAGTTTTAATATTTTACCAATTTTTGTAATAAGAAAATACTTGAAATGTGTTATGTACATTTATTATGCTCCTTAAGTGTAGGTAATGTAGACTTATGTTAGTTATTACGGGCGTTCACGCGCTGTGGAAATAAACGAGAGAAGAGATAGATGGGATGAGAGAGGACGCCAACGAGTGGAAGAAAAAAGTGAACCACTGCGAAAGAAAGTAAAGAGCAACGTGAATCCTGATGTTGAGGACCTTCCAAAAAAAGGATTATTGGCAAGATTATCTCTCAGAGTAAAGAAAGAGAAGGTAAAGAGAAGGTTTCTGCATGTGAAGTGAAGATATATTTTGTATTTTGTTAGTTTAATATTATTGTTTTATAGGATTCTCTATGTAAATCGAAAAATAAGGAAAGGGAGAAACAGAAATGCAGATCTAGTTCTAAAAATACAGATGATGCCAATTCACCAACTATCCAACCTTCATTTGAAGGTTATCATGATATATATACTTGGAAGGTATTGATGAAGTGGGAAAAATTTAAGTGTTCTAGGTCGGTCTCATTCTACTGAAAAGAAAACTAAGAGAAAGAGGATTGTTCCAGCTCAACTTCCCATGAAAGATAGGACTAAAAAGTTGGTTAAACGCAGATTAATTAACTACTCTTAGCTTATGTATATATTTAATATTAGTGATCTTCCTTTAATATTTTAGGTGGGAATTAGTGGCAGTAAAAGGGAAAGCATCCTATCTGAAAAATAGAAGTCAGCGCATGATGAAGGATCGTATGAGCAAATATCGACTCGTCGATAAGAATGGGCAAGTGTACCTTTACGTGAAGTTTTATCCTAGTAATTTTACTAACTGTTTAAAATCTCAGACAATTGGTGGAGCATATAGTTGAAGAAGACAACCAAGCTGTTTCTGTATTTTCTTTAAATCGTGATGTTTCTGTGTCTAGCGTTCCTAGTAATATCTGGGGCACTGGCCCGGAAGCACATCTGCAAGATTCTCATGATAATATTTCTATGCAAACTGGAGTGTTAGTTTATTAATGAAGTTATTGTACAAAGCTGTCAGGAATTGATATCCATCTCTATTTGTGGTTTTCAGTAGCCCATCATCACCGGCACTAATTACTACGCCATCTCTCAATGTTCCACCTATCAATGAGACTTCTATGTATGCCTCAATGCACTGTAACCTCCCAATGAGTACTCCGAGGCATTATGGAGATGCAGTCAGGGCATATGAAAATTGTAGTGATATATCTATCAACCATGTGAGTTGTGAAGATGTTTAGTGGATGGTACGAGTTTTTAGTCGAATAAAATACAGGTTCTAAACGAGGTGGAATCAGCTTTGAATAACATCCAGATACCCGGAAACCTTAACAAAGCATCTCTTTGTGGTCAAGTTAATTCTATCGTACCCTCAAGTAAGAGTTCAATATTATTTTCTTTTAAATGGTAGCCTTTCTTGTATAGTGTCTGCATATTTCAGTTCATTCATCTTTAGTATTGGAAGACCGGTCTCCACTTTCTCGTGTGGATGTTACAACAGTGAACTCTAAGCCTATCGAAGTGGTAACTATTAAGTCGGAACTCAATGAGAGTCCCCCTCCTGAAACTCTTCCTAGTCCACCGCAATTTGACCTAACAGTATGTTGTTATATATAAACGGTTAGCAGCTTGTATTTATGAAGTAAATATATCCAATTAACTTTTATCTGGTATTTTTTAAAAGATGAAGTCATCGTCCATAACAGATGAACCTTCTGGATCTACAATTATCAGTTCTAGAGAAAAGGTAATCATATTTCAAAGAAAATTGATTTAAGTTTGCTGTATCTAATTATTAAGATTTAGGAACGAGAGGAATTTTGGAAACTTGGTGTAGCAGAAGCAACTAAAAGTCGTGAAATATACGAGACAGTAAGGAAATTGGAACAGGTTTATCACTAATTAAACTACGATAAAATTATTAGGAAATATGTAATATCGTCGGAGGATAAATTACTTATAGCTAAAAATGGAGATGGCAGCCATTCTTCAAAGAAAAGCTGAGCTACTAGGGTTGGGGACTCCAATATCAAACGGAACAGTTGTTTAAAATCTTAGAAATTCTTTGTTACTTCATGCCTAATACTGTAAATATACTGTAGCAGTTTCATATATTAAGGTAATGTGAGCAGTTGCTTTTTTAAATTTTAATATTGTTGTTTCTCTCTATGTCATGTTTAAGAAAACCCTGTGGTGCACTTGTAGTATCCAAAACCTATGAAATGGTTTCTTTCTAGATTTTAACATATCCAAGAGGACGTTGCCATGGGCTCAATTACGGCTGTTAGAACTATTCCTTTTCTGCAGGTTTATAAGTTTTATTTTGGAAAAAAATTAGCTTATAATTCAAGTGAGGAAATTTTGCAGAATGTTATGCTTACATGATGATTTTTAAGAGTTAGAAATAACCTATTGAAAAGTTCCAATTCATTGCTTATCCACAGTGCTGAATTTAACTAGTCTACTAAGGTATGCTTTATAGCAACAATTGTAGAAATGGATAATTGCATAATATTTTGCTTCGAGAATAAAATTATTTCAATTAATTTTTTTAAGAACTAGGTGACTTAGTCATCACTGTTTCGAATGCTGTTGTTATCAGTTTTCCTGTGCTGTGTTGTCTGTTATTCGGTTTAGTGAGATTACTCGTTATATAAATAGCTATCTGCCATTCAGATATCTAATTGATGTTGATTGTACTTGTCATATACATATTTGTCATTTGTTAGTATATAGTGTTGTTTAAATCTCAAAATTGTTGCCATTAATTTCTCAATTGTGTATCGTGGTTCTTATGTAGGAGAAGAAATGAATATACTGTTTGTAGTATCAGTTTGATGTTTGTTCCAATTCTTATGTGCATGGATGTAGATAAATATATTTGAAATTCGTCGATTACATGCTACTTGTTTGAAGCATCAATATTTCTACTTGGATATAATATATTTATAAAGGACTAGTTTTTCCTTGTTTGTTACTACTGCTGGTAATTGCAGAACTTGTATATGTTATATTAAGAATCTCCATTCATTCGGGAAGCAATTTGATAAGTTGTATCTGTGGCACATAAGTGAAGGATTTTGTGGGTTACAGAATTTTCGAGTTAAGGGGTATCTTTAAAATGGTTAAGTATAATCTCCACTTTTTAAAGAATGCAGTAGTCGGTTATGTTGAACCTCAACTACATTTGCTTTCTTAACTTAATGATATTCACAATTAAAATTAACATTTATTTTTCACCCTTGGATTTTTCGTGATTTCCTTATTGTAGCTTCATGATAAGTGGCTAGACAATTTTAATGAACACTAGGCCTATCTTTCTAGGTTTTCAAAGCGTCTACAAGTGCTCATTATTTTCTCTAGACTTCGCATCTAATATCGCATATAGGTAGCATGGCATTCATCTTAGAATCAGGTAAGAATATTGCTGTTTTACTGCAATGGTTATAATGAAGGCGAACTAATAGCTCATTGTTAATAGTCTGCACTCTAATTGAGAGATTAGTTTCACAAATTTGACATCTTATATAACAATGAATATGCCATAGGGAATATTTGAAATATTGCGTCGTTTATCAAGTCATTTTTTTATCTAGTATTATTTTATACTGAATATATAAGAAACTGTGCATTGATTAATACCCGACTTCAATAAAAAATTTGCACTTCGCGAGGGATATTTGTAAAGCCTCTGTTTGAATAAGTAAAGCTTAATACAGAAGTTCCTTTAAAAAACATTTATTTTACCTAGTTTGCTATAAAAAGTACCTAAATTTGATCAAAGGAAGGGATTGAACTTATTATTTTACATTTGAAAGCGGCGAGCCAGGTCAAGTCATCCGTGACCTGGTCCTATCCGAAAATGTTTGCCATCGATTCCTGCAGAATCTCAATCGGGTTCGTTGTCAGTCAACGGTCTTCATATGAATGGACAGGACTCGTTCGTGCAACCTCTTTTAACAGATTTTTATCAAGTGAGTTTTTCATGATTACGTTATTAATTCGGTTATCTTATTTCACGATATTTGGTAGATTACTATGTGTTACGCCTATTGGCGGGCTGATACACACGATGAACCTGCCGTTTTTGATCTGTTCTTTCGGAAAAATCCATTTCACGGAGAATTTACGGTATTCGCTGGTCTTGAAGATTGTCTTCGGTTTGTGGAAAGTTTTAAATTCAGTCAGAGTGGTTAGTCTCTTAATATCAATTTTTCATCTTTAACCTACTTATTTGTGGAAACATCGTCTTAATATGTATGCAGATATTCACTTCATTAAAAAGATATTACCGGATGACGCTGAACCAGGTTTCTTTGAATATCTAAGCAAAATGGATTGTTCCAAGCTTAGAATAGAAGCAGTTCCCGAAGGTTTAATTTAAAGAATTACTAGCTTTTTCTGCTGGTCAACTTTACAGTGTTTTTTAAGGATCTGTTGTTTTTCCGAAAGTACCGCTTATAACACTCGAAGGACCACTAGCCGTTTGCCAACTGTTGGAGACTACGTTTCTTAATCTAATCAATTATGCTAGTCTCGTTGCAACTAATGCATCTCGATTTAGACAAGTAATCTACCTTTACTTCAGTTTTTTTTAGCTAGAACTGTTGATACTACTTCTCAGGTTGCTGGAGAGAAAATACAGATGCTAGAATTTGGGCTACGACGTGCACAAGGGCCAAATGGGGGATTAACTGCCAGTAAATATTGCTATATTGGGGGTTAGTTACTGTTATATTGTTTTATATTACAAATATTTAGCCTTTCCTAGCTTTTTGTAGGTTTCAATGGTACCAGCAACGTACTGGCAGGAAAATTGTATGGTATTCCTGTCAAAGGTACCCAAGCTCATAGCTTCATCTGCTCTTTCTCTTCTGTAAAGGATTTGAAACTGAGGCATTTAAAGATTAAAAGTGGAATTGAGGTAGACTTATATGCGAAAAGTCTCCAGAAAAGAAGTTGGATAATGGAGGAAGTTCGTGCAACTTTCGTATGAAAAATTTATTATATTTTTAATAAGTTGAGGTAATGATCACTAGAGTTTTTTTCTGTTTTCTTGTTTTACTAGTAAGCATTTTAGATTCAATGGGGTGTAGCACAATCAGAGGTAAGCGAGGGTGAATTGGCTGCATTCGTCGCATATGCTATTGCCTTTCCTGATACGTTCTTAGCACTGATTGATACATATGATGTTCTTAGGTAAATAAATTGTCTGATCTTAATTAAAAATAGTATGATTTCGGATATTTTTAAGGAGTGGTGTAATTAACTTCATAGCTGTTTCGTTAGCTCTCTTCGAACTTGAATATCGATCTCTTGGCTGTCGTATCGATAGTGGAGATCTCTCGTATCTCTCTAAAGAAGTTCGTGCTCGCTTCAAAAAAGTTGCACAACTGTCAGTAATACTTCCAGTTCTAATTTATTGTAGTCTAATGATTTAATATCTAATGCTCTTTGCAGCGACACTTCATTGCAATGGTTCGAAGCAATGACCATAGTTGCTTCTAACGACATTAATGAGGAAACCATAATGTCTCTGAATGAGCAACAGGTAATAAGCGCTAAATTGTTTATTTCTTCTTGTAGTTATATTTGATTAATTTAGCACGAGATCAATGCTTATGGTGTTGGAACTCATCTTGTCACTTGTCAAAAACAACCGGCTCTTGGATGCGTGTTTAAGTTGCGTCATTTACGTATTCATTGCAATTATGAGATACTTTTAGTATTGATTCTTCAAAATTCTAAATGTTTTAAGGAAATGGTAGTCTTATTTCAGCTTGTTGCACTTTCTTGTCAACCTAAAATTAAATTAAGTCAAGAAGTATCGAAAATTACAATCCCTGGAAGGAAGAAGTGCTATCGTATTTATGGGAAAACTGGATATAGTATTCTTGATTTAATGACTCTTGAGGATGAGCCAGAACCAAAACCTAATGAACAAATATTATGTAGACATCCATTTGAGGTAACGGTAAATTAACGAATTATCGTAAGTGGTAAATTTATAAGTATCTGGCAGGAATCGAAACGAGCCCTCGTAATTGCGAGCCGTATCGAACCTCTTCATAAACTATTCTGGGCTGATGGTAAAATTCAACAGGAAATGCCTAGCCTAGATCTCATCAAGGTTTATACTCTCTTATTATGTGCTAAAACTATAAGCTATTTCTAAAATTTATTTTAGAAACATGTCAATAATTCTCTAGAAACATTGAGAAAAGACCACCGTCGCTACTTAAATCCCACACCATACAAGGTCAGTTCTTTTACACTTTGATTTTTGGTTCTATTTGCTTGTTATTCTTTTGGCCAATTAATGTCCTTTACTAATCATATCACTGGATATCTATAAAACCATTTCTGCTGTCTAAAATCTTACTTGCACTGTTACAAGGCAATATGTATTTTTAGGTTTCTCTGAGTGAAAAACTATACACATTCCTACATAGCATTTGGCTTCAGAATGCTCCCATAGGTCAACTCGAATAGTTAACGTATACAAGTTAAATGTTATTCTGATGAAAATAGAGGCAACAATTACATTTCGAATCTAAAAATATATTTCGTTTTATAGGTGATAGTAATCTTACTATAAAATCTTTCTTCCAATGTTCTTTGGATAATTAAATTGTTTTGATCTTCGTTTGTGTTGGTCTGATCAATATTCATGTGTAGCTGGTTCGATTATCGAGAACAGTTTTTACGGTGGCTGTTCCCATGTCATGTCCTTTTATCTAGTTGTTTCTAGCATCTTTCATTGCAAGATATTTGTTCTTTGTTGCTTTTTCACGTATCATATGATGACGCAACTGTACTTCGCTCATCATTATTATTATACTGATATTAAACTACTCTATTGTTGCTTAGCTCTTGCCATATTGTTTTAGATTTGTATAAAATATATATATGTTAACCTCCTTCTTTATATATACTATGATCGTTACTTTTTGATAATATGTAGGAAATAATGTTCGATTAGAAAAAAAAGCACGCATTTAGTAAAGTATTCAATGCTCATTATTTTTGCTTTACAATTTTTGAAAATGTCAGATGATTGATCTATTTCAAACACAATTAAAGAGCCAGTTGCAAGTGTAATCGGAGGAATTATATAAAAGTGGTATTAGGTATTGAATTGGCTTCATGGCGAAAGTTGCAGATAATTAATTACATAGAGATGCGAAATTCCTTGTGTACTAGTAGGGTCTAGTATATATACAAGTGTCAAACAGTAGAATGACTCCGAAGTGGAAACAAGGGCTATAATCATCTATGTATGAATTATTATTTGTTAATTTATGACTTTAAAGTAGTGTTTTTGGAGTATAGCCTGAATATATTATCAAATTAAGCCTTATGTTTTGACAAATCACCTAACCTGTTTAAGTGAGCGATAAAGACAGCCTAGAACGAGATATGGCGCATGATTTGCCACTAACAGTCATTATAGTGATTAATTTTCACCTAATCTATTGATTTTTGTCCTATCTATCCTTTACAAGCATGTTTTGTCGAGCTTTTGTTTTTATCAGAGTAATAATGAATAGATTGATAGAATATTTGCTATTTGTACTTCTACAATAGGTTGCTAATGTTCTCATTTTCCTTAACATCGATTTCTTAATTAATAGGTCTTTTTAGGATCATCGCTAATCGACTGTCTTCCAAAACATGAGTGGTAGCAAAGAACTCGGAAAGTTTGATTTTACACATATAGCATTATTTTATGCAACCTAAATTTGAGTAATTTAGCTATTCTTTCTGTCTCTGATAAAACTGGTCTCCCTGAAATGGCACGTGGTCTACTTTCTACAGGCCTTGAACTCGTAGCCTCTGGAGGGACTGCTATCATATTGAGAGAGCATGGTTTACCCGTTACGTAGGTAGTTATTACTTATATTTATCTATTTATCGACAGCATATCATTTTTAGAGACGTGTCTAGCATCACAAAATTCAATGAAATGCTTGGAGGACGTGTAAAGACATTACATCCAGCTGTTCATGGAGGAATCTTAGCGAGAGATACTGAAAGTGATAGAAAAGAAATTGAAGTTAGTCTAGTGTTCTTATATAATCTTTATTATGAACGGAGACACTATCTAGGCGTGATCATTGTATTTTGTTTCTCTTCCCCATATCTTATTCATGTATTTTCTGTCTTGAAGTTTTCTATCCTAGTAGTTTTGCCTTTATGCCTGAGAGCCTTTAAAGTAGTATGATCAATTCTCATTACTTTTTTTGAGTTAAGAATACCACTTATTAAGATCATGAAATCCACTTCATTGGACGATTTGAGAACCTAGCAAAAACTTAGTTGAGTTTCAAGTAAGCGGGGTGAAGCAATTATACTTACTTTATGTCCCACAACTGATTGGAGTCATTTTTACACGTATCATGTGTTGAAGAAGGTATTTCTACAAGGTTCTCGAAACCATATTTCAAAGGCCAAAAAGCACGATATTATCATATTTGCGTCACCACATTAGTGTTTTGATCCGACGTTTCCACTTTTTTACTTCTCCGGAATATAGGTAGTAACTTTGAAGTTAGTTATAACATCAAATTTCAAGTGGCAGAGTAAATTTATACTACTTTGTTTAATATAATTTTTTTCCCATTAATTTATTTGAGACTCATAAACTTATTGGTTAGCTAGTATATCTTATAGAACAGAATGAGCTCAATATAACGTGAATTGAAATTGTTTTAATAAAAAATATTCATTAGTATTTTTCTTCAGCGTCTCAAATCTTCTTGGGCGTGGTACTCACTTTGTTGAAAACAAAACAAAATATAGATCTATTTTACACAGCAATGTTCTTTTCTTCGTATTATATTTCTAGATTATCTATGCTTTTTTGTGTGAATTGTCTTCACATGGCTTCAGTCATGCGTTATGGCTGAGGGACTGCCGTTAAGTGCCTCGTCTTTTCGGACTTTCCCCATTTCTCAAATTTGCACTACCACTAGTCTGCTCCTTCACACATTCCGTAGCTCAATCTATGCTGCTTTAAGTATAAAAACCTAGCCATTTCTATATAATTATATGACCACTTGCATTAATAAGCTAGCTAGTAACTGGCTGATTTATTTCGTTGTTTTGTTGTTATTTCTCAAAATTTATTGTTTTACGGATTTTTCGTTGATTAACAGATGCATTGTTTCAGGCTAACAATTTCCAGTACGTTTCTGTGGTTGTATGCAATCTCTACCCTTTCGGATCTACTATTGCTAAACCTGACTGCACACTTTCAGACGCCATTGAGAACATAGATATTGGTGAATGGCTTTGGGAAATCTATTCCTATTTAATATATACAAATGTAATTTTTGGTTTCAGGTGGTGTCACACTTCTGCGTGCAGCTGCCAAGAACCACAGTAGAGTTGTTATTGTTTGCGACCCAAAAGATTATACATCTGTACTAGCAGAGGTAATCACGGCTTATTATATTAATATAGTCTACAAAGTTTAACACTTTTATTCAATTATATTTTGTTTTTATGGATGCGATGGAAAATTAATTATAATCTTTTAAATATATATTTTTCCTATTGTTTTCTTCTTGCGACGGAATGTTTGCTAGTTGTGCCCCCATCTCTCTTTTTCTCATCTGTTGTCATTTTTGCTTGTCAATTTGGTCTCTAAGGGCATGCGAAAAGTTTGAAAAGTTAGTTTTGAAATTCCCTCAATACGTCATTTCAAGATCTCTTATCATTTTTGTTGGCCACTTTTCACGTTTATATATATTTTGTAAATACATCAAAGCATATTATCTTCACTCATTACCCAAACGCATTTCATTCATTGCCAATTATAAATTCAATATATGGTTTAACTAAAAATTAGTCATCATTTATATTTTGTATTTCAGATTTCTAACGGCAGAGTTTCGGACCAAACTAGGAAACTACTCGCTCTGAAGGTTGGTAATAGAACAACTAATTTGGTAACAAAAGTGGCTTGATACACAGTGGGCTTGGAAGTAATGAATAAGGATTGCACATATCTGGAAATTCCTATGATTTCTAGTTTTTTAACGAGAGGACGTAACTAGTAATCTCATCAATTGAATATTTTACGTTATTGTTTTCAAATATGTATTGGTGACTTTTAAATAGATAATTGCAATAAGATGGTCGAAAACTATTAAGTCAACGACAACCGTGTTAGGTCAGACTTGGGAAAGCTAATCGTGGTTGCGTACTAATATGCGTGGATAAGCTCAGTGAAGCATGTGTACCGGTTACCAGACTCGCAAGTTATGTGTACGAATGGGTAAGCTGGCTGAATTCCTTTCCTAGTTTGATGCAATGCGTTAATGAAAAATGTATTCGGCCGTCTGCCGGCTCATCCCTAGGGCTCATTTGAGTTCAAATGCAGGGGACAAGCACGTGATACATCATATGAATGTGCTAAATCACCTAACGATAAGTTTTGAATCTTCTGTTCTTCTGTAACCAATATTTTACCTACAAGTCACCCAATAAAATATTCCTTTTCTTGGTCTTCTCACCAAGCTTAGTCCACTTTTTTAACTCAATTACTAACTTCTAAGATTTGTTTATATATTAAGTCTATTTGCAATTTGTTTCTTGTTCCTTATTGAAATAGGGCATTCTGCTCGGACGTCCATGGTCGTTTGTTTTTGATAGACTCAGCGATTCATTCCAGCTCGTTACTCGGCCCGATTCCATTTAGGCAAGGGCCGATGACTGACTCCGCCTTAGGCCAATGACCAGTTATTTATTTTTCTGTTCTTTAAGAAATATTCGATCTTTTATCTTATTTTCCTCATAACATCTACAGTGAGCTACGTGAAGAATTTAAACTACCGTAGTTAATCAGCCATATCCTGCTCTTTTAGTACTTTAAATAGCTAATATTCACATGCTATTTTGTACTAGCCAAACAAGTATATTGCTGTAAAACCCTCTAGGACTATCAATCCTTGATTCACGATGTCTCGAATTTCTTCTATGGCATATAAAAGAATGCAGCCTTCAATATCAGATGATGCTAAGCATCGATCACAATCTAATTCTCGTCTTTTCGATCGAATTTACAGGAGAAGCAATACTTTCCACAAGGTGAGTACGTTGAAAATTTCTAGTCTTAAATCATACACTACTCCCTGTACATACAGTGTAGTAAAAGGCTCAATTTATGTAACAAACGCATTATATTTTACATTTGATTGTAGTTTGGTGCATAGATTTGTCCTTGATGGCGATCCAAGTGGGAACTACATATCTAACTACGGTGTTTTGTCAGAAAATTAAGTCAGCCGTGCTCGTATTTACGCTTGAGATATGCTTAGAGAATGTGCTTAACGGAGCTTGTATTATTCCAAAAAATCTACTCTATAACTAAAAAGAATTTGGATAGTTATGACATGGAAAATAATACAGAATAAAATGAGGTACCTTGTGCTTCAAAAGATCACGAAAGAAATATCGGAAGTAAAATGAGAGAACTTGTAGGCTTTTGAACACACTGCCTCATACGACGAGTCAATCAGCGGCTATATGCGCAGACAATTTGCAGGCAACGGTGAACGTAGTCTCGGACTCAGATACGGTACATCATATATAACGGTATATTACATAGTGTAATTATTATTCAAGTATATGGGTAAAATTTTATTTAGGAACAAATCCTCATCAGAAACCAGACGCTGAACTTTTCACTTTGGAAGAAGAAATGCCGATTAAAGGTCAGTATATATATATATATATCAATTTTCGCTTTATGTATTTTTCTAGTTGGCTAACTTTTGGTTTTAAAGGTTCAGTGAGTCGGAATTCTTTGACCATTATTTTAGTTGATGATGGGCTCTGAATTATTCATTTTATTATCTTCAAAATGCTTTGCATCATATATGAATGAAAGGCCTATGGTGAAAATGGGGGGGTGATCGTATCTAGTAGCTGTTCTTATGAAAGTATTATACCTTTTAATTTTTAGTATTAAATGGAGCACCTGGTTACATTAATATTTTGGATGCATTGAATGGTTGGCAACTTGTCAAAGAATTGACAGATGCCACCTCTCTTCCAGCAGCAGCTTCGTTCAAACATGTTTCTCCTGCAGGTTTGTTAGAATTTTTAAGATACTTTTTATTATATATATTACGAGTTATAAATATGGGTATCTATTGTTGTTGGATCTATTTAATGAAAATTTAAGTTTAATCTTCAAATATAGATTTTTCTGAATTTTGCATTTAAAATCTTTAGGCGCTGCCATCGGTGTACCACTAAGTGAGGTTGAGGCCCAATCATGCATGGTTGCAGACCTGCCTATCGATACCAAAAAACCATCTCTTGCTGCAGCTTATGCTAGAGCTAGAGGTATTTTGACTAATTTCTTATTGGTAAAATTCATTTTCAATGAGTACTTTTTGAGTCGTAGAATTACTCATCATCAGACATAAACCGCAATTCAGCCATCTCGTTATGGGTTTTGCCTTGTTGTCCTTGCGTTGGTACCTTTCATTTGGTCTCGTATTGGTCACAGCTCCCTCGAGAGTTTTGCGCGCGCCGTCGAATCAATCTGTTCGCGAGCGCGTGAATGAGCAATCATTTTGATTGTAGTTGGAAGCAAAAGTTGTCTTTATAAGAAATCTAAGATATTTATGCTAACAATTTTGAATTAAACAACAGATTCAGAAGTTTTCTGAATTAATCAACTTTTATTTGAGAGCAAGACTGGGTATTGAATGCAGAAAGAGAACACAAGTTCACAGCCACTATCGGTATGTCACAGATTATAGAGTGGGGGTGTTCGTTAAGCTCATCACATTTACTTTATACGAACGGTCTTCCAGCTCACCCGAACCGTTACTAGGAGCCTCTGCTATGAGATTTCTGTGAAGTGTGGTTGGTAGATTGTGTGAAATAGTAGTTGCCCATTTGTAGTTTTGTCAAAATATTTTTTGGCAGTTCTGCTTTTGTATAATGCATATATAACCGAGATTTTAAAATCAGCCTGGTCTTGCTTTAGTACCGTTAAATTTACGTGGTGGATCACATACGGATATATTAGAACTTCATAAATATAATTCTAAGTACCTCACTGCAATATCTATAGTATTCTAATAACAAGTTTATGTAGGTGCTGATAGAATGTCGTCGTTTGGTGACTTTATTGGGCTGTCGGAGAAATGTGATGAACTGACGGCTAAAATCATAAACAGGTATGTTATGAGGGTCTGAAATACTAGGTAGATTTAACTATAAGAAGGGAGGATTTAAACGTAAGATGGAATAAAATTTCACCTTTAGAGAGGTTTCTGATGGTGTAGTCGCCCCGGATTATGATCCTGCTGCACTTTCAATTTTAGCGAAGAAGAAAAATGGAAACTATTGTGTACTCAAGGTAAAATGAAAGATAATACATCTGGTTTTCATCTCCACAGTTTTTTTTCAGATTAATCCTAACTATATCCCAACAGAAACTGAGGAGAGAACAGTCTTTGGGTTGAAGTTAAGACAGAAGAGGAATAACGCGGTTATTAATGCTGAGACTTTCAAAAACATTGTAGGAAAGCACAAAGATGTATGTTGTACCTTCAGATATATAATTATGACTTTAAAACAGTAACAATTTTATTTCAGCTCCCAAAACAGGCGATTGATGATCTGATTGTAGCTACAATAGCCCTCAAATACGCTCAGTCCAATTCAGTTTGTTTCGCTAATCGCGGACAGGTGGCCCACAATAACACTTTAATAGCATAATCTACTTTTCCCTTATGTTTCTATACTATGACGCATCAAAAGGTGAATTCATGTTCCTCAGGTAATCGGAATGGGAGTTGGTCAGCAATCTCGCATTCACTGCACACGACTCGCTGGTGACAAGGCATGCAACTGGTTAGTTATATGCCCAATTGTTATTAATATATTAAATAAATAAATAAATAAATAAANTATATATATATATATATATATATATATATATATATATATATAATCATTCATAAGACTTCTTCAAATAATCTTATCAATATTTACTTAAACTACATAAATGTTATTTATCAGTTGGAAAGAATTCAGTTGAGAAATGATAGCAGGTTGTCTTCTAATTCACACCTTAATTTCCTAACAATATTATAAGTCATCTCGAAATTATCAATGTCAGATTACTGGATGATATAAAGAACAGAACAGTAATCAGAATTTTTTAAAAATATTAATGACGGACAAAGATAGGTTTATTGCAGTGACCACCGCATATATTACGCACTCGTTTCCAGTAGAATGCCGTGTTCCTAGAATGATCGCAAATAAGGAGCTTACAATAGTATCAAGTCTCAGTATATTAAGACTATTTGATTTAGAGCAGCAATCTATTCGTGCTGCCTCCAACCTTTCCTAACCTTTCGCGGCATCCATTGGCTCCTCCATCGTGAATCCTGGCTAAAGTTTCGCAGTCCGATTTTCCATAACATTTAACACGAAATCGACTTCCCAGTGTCTGCAATCCACAATATGCTATTAATATTCATCGATGACAATGTTATCGTATTTTCATATTTTCGATGGTTATTCAACCGATCGCTGAGCGGTCAACGTTCCCGTGACAAACGACCGATAGCCGATTGGAAATAGCACTGTGATGTGTACTTGGCACAAATCTGAGAGAACGTGTCAGACCAGTGAATAAATTTCCCTAACAAGAACTAAACAAAAGGCATATTTTCTAGGCAAAACTCTAAAATCTCTAGCAAAAGTAGTTTAAATGGGTTTAGTGATGTCCATATGTAACTATATACATATTCTTAGCTCAGAATACTTACCCTAATGCATTGCGCTGAACACTCGTAGTCCTCGGCGCAGTTTATCCAAGCTATATCTTCATCTTCATTCTCTTTTTTTCCTGGCTGATAACATTGCTGTAACAATAACTTTTTCATTTCCACTTTTGGAATGCGATTTATTTGGTTCTGACTATTGTTTGCCTGTTATTGTCTTTTCTATTTAAATAGTGAGCCTAACTATCTGTTTGCAGCTACACCCGGACTGTAGACTCATAAATCAGTTTATTAATGTTTGTCGTATAAACTAGTCGATCTTCCTCACCCGGGGGTGTTTTTCCCAGATTTCGTCATATGTGCACATATTTACTTTACTTTTCTCGTCTTAATTTGCGTGTTTGCGATAGCTTTAAATAATCCTTTTTTCACCCTCTTCAAAATTGTCCAAAAGCTAAACAATTATGACTGTATCCGTCTCCGTATGAAACGTATTAGGTGTGCCAGCATCATTATCCAATAGGCCTTAGTAAAAAAAATGATAACTGAATTTCGTAATAAAGACTAAAATATTCAAAACTACTTATTAATTTGGAAGTCAGATCTCTTAATAATCTTATAATTAGTTGTAGCTTTATATTAATATATCCACTGACCCTAAATTGGTATATGTTGAGTCGAAAATAACCGCAACCTATCCTGTCAAATTGGTCAATTGAGCATCCCTTTGGAACACAACCAGAATCAGCGTCACACATCGCGAGCAAACAAGCATTCTCGGAATCTACTGAAGTTAAGATGATAACAGTGTTGATCGGATTGAAGGTGTAAGTAGAATTAATATCCTCAGAGATTTACCTCTGTCAAACATGAGCAGAGTGTCAGTAAGGCTGACTAGTCCGAGCAAAGCTGAAGTGATTCCGATGTACATGATGCATCAAGTCATGGAGGAAACATCTGCAAGACAGTGGATAAGATCGCTGGTTACTAGCGAAACGACTTAAATTCCTTATAGTTCATAATATAGTATATTAACCGTCTGAACTTATATAGATTTTATATGATCATACGTTACTAAAATATAGAAACTACTGACTTTAGTAACTAACCTGTTTCACAAAAAATTCAGCTGTTATCCTCGCTATACTCGGACGTCTATGACGCAACGGAAACTTTGAAAATAGACTCCGCCTTCCTTCCTTCTAACTGAATCCGAAATAGAGTGAGGGGCCTTAAAAAGGACAGTGGTGTATGGAGCTGTTTTCATACATGAACAGTCATCAATCATTAATTCCACCTAGGTGTCAAAAAATTCAATGGAAACATTTTAGGATGCATTGTTTTGAAGTGATATTAAGTGCTGTATCACTTACCGTTGATACCATACGTACAACACACAAGTTAGATGGAAATGCTGGTCCTCAGATTTGTTATTTTCTATAAATAGAAATGGCAATACTTAGTGGTATAAACACAACAGTAATAAACGTTATCAGTATGAAAAGTGTCCAGAAATCGCCAAAGGATTACAGTTCAATTGGGTTTCGACAAGTGTCTGTGCTTGTCATACAATATAAAATGACGGCTTGTAGTGCAATAAATTATATAAAAAGTTGTTTACTTTTGTGTATATTTTTTTCTAACGTTAATGATTAGGAGTAAATATGTATCATCCAAGAACTATTTTTCCCATATTATAGGTGGCTTCGACAGCACCCACTTGTTCTTTCTCTCCCTTGGAAGCCGACTATAAAAAGAGCCGAGAGGTCGAATACTATAGATGTATTATGCTCAGGAGTACTAGGACATGAGGTTCCTTGAATGATTTATATCATCTTTTTGTCATTTTAAAGTATACAGGTATGTTTCTAGATGTCGTTGAACCAGTGGCAACAGTATTTCACAGAACATGTAACTCCCTTTTCTCAAGTCAGTTGATTTTTTAGCCTTCTAAATACACTGTTACTTAATGATAGTAAGACTGGCTGATCTAGTCCAACCCGGTCGAGCGATGCTGATTATATTTGAATCCTTTTCACTTTTGTCAATCCACCCATCCTTCACCCCACATTGCATGAGCAAAACATACGTCAAGCAGGTGTGACGTAACCTCTATTAATCACCCGAGTTATTGCATGTGGGAAAATGAGTGGCTAGTAACGATAATGCATTTGAAAACCATGCTCTAAACCGTCTTATTGGGAAAACTGAAAACTGTTTTACAATATGACTAATATGTACTATTTTCGCAAGTTATGTCCCACATATATAGGAAGAACGTAAGCAGTGGCTGTCGCAGCAAACAGGAGTCGTCATGAGTTCTGATGCGTTCCTTCCATTCAGAGACAACATCGACTGTGCTAAACAGGTGAAACTATTTTCAGTATACTAATACATCTTGAAATAACCTTTAGCAATTATTAGTTCGGTGTGAAGTACGTCGCACACCCGGGCGGTTCAGTACGGGATGAAGACATCGTAGAAGCATGCAACGACCATGGAATCACCCTCATTCATACAGGACTTCGTCTCTTCCACCACTAAAATGTTCTAGAACTTTTCAGAAACAAAGGTTTATAATCTAATGCCATACTTTTAAAACATGTATTAAAATATTTACAGTAGGTCTTTGTTTGTACTATAATAGTTGAACACGGGAAGTGCTCTTCACATTGATGTTCATAGTTCACTATCTGAACCGTTGTTTGGAATCCCAATAGATTTTTACAATTAAAAAAAAAAGAGTTATGTACATTTATACAGTGAATATAAGTCAACCACCAGTAATATCTATACAAATACGGTGAGCCGTAATGAGAACAACATGGACCAGTTTAGATTTAGCAAGAACTATCTAGCACGAATTAGTAATAAGAGTTGAAATAGAATATCTATATTTCAATGAAAGAACTATAGAGTTGGTTGATGGGATCCAGTCCACACTTACTTCCTTTTCTTTATTTTCCTCCTTTTTTTTGGCGGATTCCAATCTTCATCATCACCTGAAGATGCAACCACAGGTGGTGCAACCTGCGTAAAACAAGGCTTACACGAATTATTATTAGAATAAACTAATTTAATCTCTAGTGCTGATTTTATAGAAGACTATACTGGTATTACAGTTTCATATCACCTACCATTTTATTAATACTTGGCTGTACATATGAACACAAGAATTGCGAACGTACCACAAAATCATCACCCTGAAAACTGCTTTCGGAGATAAGCTCTTGTTCAGCTATCTTCTTCGCGGCTACCCTTCAAAAATATGAGTTCAATAATCTGGATCCGACATATACTTACTGATAACTTGTAATAATGAGATCCAACCGTGAGCTGCTTCTACTTCCATCCATTTTTAAGCAATTCAGGATATGCTTCTCAAAAACCTTGGCACCTACGTGCCTTCCACAGACACGGCACTTAACGTTCACCTACAAAACATTAATAAGTAACGATATGATACCCTAACTTTGAGGAAAATACTTACATAGAAATCTACAGACTTTACTTTGGTATAGTACAATAGGAATATATCGAGAAAACCCACTGTTGATGCAGTATCTGGAGGTTTAATACGTAATACATCCTGCCCAAGCCGAGGAGAATCCTGCAAAAAGGATGCGTCAAAAAATGTTGCTTTCTAATATCAATTCAAAAATATTCGTTCTACTATAATTCTCTCAAGATTGATGTGATATATCGAATATTTAAATAACATAGTCCACTTAATGTTTCAACTTTGCATTTTGCAATAGTTGAAGCATCAATTATCTTAGCCATCTATTTAGACGATTTCTTAACTATCTAGTTCGTCGGATTGAGTATCATTTAAAGTAACAAGTACAGAAAAGTGAATTCATAAAAAGTTATATGAAGAGAGATATTATTTTAAAGCTGTACTATACTATCAATGATGCCATTATTCTTTATGGAAATTACTAGGTTCTGAACCAATATTAAAAAGTAGGCAATTTACCAAAGTATAAATATACACTACTGAAGTGTACGTTTACATATACGATTTTTATCAATATGATAACTGTAACGATATAAAGAACCTCCAATCTCAACATTTTGAAGATTATTAAGACAATACCATACTCATCCTGCAAAAAATCCGATACAAGAACAACCCTAACACATTGAAGATATGAAGCCGATTGTTCAGAAGATTTCATTCACCTGGCTCCATACTTCATCTTTAGAGATTAAACAAATTAAAGTGGGCGGATCCATTGATAGTCTTTTTGACGGACGATGACAGTTATATGCTTTTCTAACTATAATGAACATCAAGATGTCCAAGGACATCTCTTACCCCACACACAATTGTCTTTGTATTAACTTCACTTCCAGGCAAATCAATTTTCATTCAAGTTGCAAGATTTTAATCCATTTGATTATCCCTGCGATATTAATACTGAAAACCACCAGTTCCAATCGATTTCCTGAAAAGGAGGTATGGACGATGATCGTTTCTCAATTCTACCATCACTTAGAGTGATCGCATGTTTCATTACTAAGTATAAGTTGTACTGATTTGTAGAAAATATTTCTGTTAATCATCAGCTTTCCTTCATTGTTTAGAAATGTTTGACCACACTGCATATTATATCCAAACAAGCTGAGTAATTATGAGAGTAAAGCCCATTTAAAGTCCAATATTATCGAAATCAATGAAAATCATAATACATTCTCCATGTTAGGTTAATCCTGTTGCCTATACATTAAAGGCCAAATACAATATCCTCATATTCAGATTTTACAAGAGTTATGCATGCTATAATAAAGCTTCAAAAACATCTTGATAACAGATGTTCACTTTAAATTAAGAGGCTTAGTCCATGAGATAGTTACCACAATGACGAAGATTTCTTTAAAAATCAGCTCTTATTTGGAAGCACCACTACTACTAGAGACGACAATATTATTACAATAAACCAATGAAAATGTGGGATGATACCTCTTTAACTTTTGGTGACGGCGGAGGACTGTCGATCTCTAACCTGTGTCTGTGCAAAATGGAAGCCTCTCGATGTACGTCAAAGCAGCAATCCAATATTAATACATCCATGATGTACGTTTCTAGACTTTCTGATAAGGCTAAAAATCAGAAATACGAAATATGCCACTTCTATTAACAAGAAACAGTACGCTTATACGTACCTAAAAGATGTATGGGTAGATGTGGTGGGGGTCTTAGTCTATCACCAGCTAAAACTATCGATTCATTCTCTCTCGGAACCCCTTCAATAATTATACTTCGTCGTAGATCTGTTGTAGATTCAGCCTTTAAATCCTGTTCCACTCTTCCCCGATCAGCAGACAATTCTGTAATATCATAGCACATAAACAAGTATTAGAACAGTTATAACTGCTCTACTTTTTAGCAGAAATAATTAAGTATATTAACATTACGATAACCTACTCTCTAGTTTTGGAGAGAGCATCCTATGAAACACATCTTCCTGAGAGAGTGAACTGCTGGGATACGATGTAAATGAACGAGGTATCATAGTCTGAAAGTATAGATAGCACAAAAACAAATATGAAAAGTATTCTACACGAATTTTAAGCAATATATATATATATATAATAATCAAACAAATTATTCCTTTAAAAATGTAGTATAGATATCCAGGAGATACAAAACTCGTACAGATAGATTAAATAAAATCTGCGGATCAAATATTCGAATTACATAAATCACGACCATCTTTATTTTAAAAATACCGTGCAGATGTCGGACATGACAATTGTCCATGATTTGAGTCCCTAAACGTTTATATACGTATTGTGTTGCATACCGTATTCAATATTCTTAAGCTTTCTTTACTCGTCTTAAACTAGGAATTAGGGTATCACCATATGAATTAAATACAAACCACATTGGTAGGTAATAAAATGTATTATAATTTTAGCTCAAAAACGAGTATATAAAATACCACAGTATATGAGACAAAAATAGAGATTTTCACACATTATTTCCTGGTCAAATGAAAGTGGTTATTGGGAACACTCATTTCTTATGGAGCTATCTACTAGTTTATTATAGCGAATGTAATCTGTAAAATATTAAGAAACTAATATTTTTCCTAAGTTGGATTATTTTCGTGTTGAAGCCATTCATCATTTCGCAGTTATACTATTAGTTTTAGCATAAACTAAAAATGTAACATCCTGATATTATATGTACATTTATTAAATATTATTGCAATCTCATTTTTGTTCTATCTTTTGAAATATTTTTGATGTGCTTGGTAAGGAGCTTTTCATATCTTTAATGCACTTTTCTGGGTCGAGGTACTGAAGAACTAGACGGGATGTAAGTGAAAAGTTGCCTTCACCTGTAAATAATTTTTTTGACCAACAGAATGCCAAAGTTAATTAGCCGTTTGTGTAGGAAACAATACATGTTTTAGGGGATTTTCAGAAACTGTACATGTAATTTAAGAAGAATCTTACCTATATTCAGGCTCATCTCACTGGGATCGACACCACAAGCCCGTGATATCCTAACTCCTTTCCCATAACTTAGCTCTTCTATAGCATTTTTTATTTCCGGCCACAACATATCCATGATCATGCCTTAGGAGAAAAAAATTAATAACTTTATCTTCATTATTTGCACTTGTACCAACATATAATTCCCAAACCAATCGTACTACTTCTGATTCTCAAGTTAAGATACGAAACCTAAGAGTTGTCGCTTTTCGCAACTTAATTACCTACTTAAGTTTGTTTTTAACGTTAGTCACTGTTGTATTAAGTTCTCACAGAATATTCTGTATAACTTAAAGAAATCTGGTCGTTTAAATTATTTAAGTCTAATATATGATTAAATAAAAACGGCAAAATATATCATGAGGCTAAATGTATACTAATACAGAATAGACAACCTTATTTTCTGTAAATGAATCAATTTATGGCATTTGGATAGAGGAAAATAAGCCTGCCTTGGGCCACCTATGTTCTTCGTCACAAACATCTAGAAAAAAATATACTGAACAGATGGATGACCGATTAGATTTTAAAATAAAGGAGTTTTATGCAGTGCCTAAGCTATCTCATATAAATACTCTAAGGTACATCAGGCGTATGTTTGTGAGTATGTGCTGTATGAAATGTTACCGTATGCACTTCAAGACAATAGGGTTAGCATTCGAGAAATATGGCGGGTAATCAGAATTCCTAGTTTTTTTTAGATGTTTGCTTAGGAGTTGGGAAATTATGCGATGCTAACCCTAGTATATTAATAGGATGATTTAAAAAATCGATTCTCTCTACACAGACCCGTTCCTATTCCCTAATCTGATTCACTACATCCACAATCTGTGACGTATTATTTGGTTTATTTCAAAGATCTCAAGCAATCAGTAATGTAATCGATGAAGGTAAATACTGTAGATATGCAAGCCGTTAGTTAAAAAATATCTTTTGATCAAAATGATTAATTCTCTAAATTATTGAGTATAAATTTTTACAGTTTATTGGTATAGTTGTTATAGAATAGAAGTATTAAATATTATCATTCTAGAATAACATGTAACATAAGCTAGTCAGTACCTCTCATTAAATCCTGCATAAAAAGTCCCCAATTCTTCGGAAATGCTCCAGACTCCATTTCTATATTTGTATCGAGAAGTTGTACCAGAGTCCTAAAAGTGACGAAATGAACATAGGTATTCTACTAGTTAAAAATATTTCTAGTAAATAGCATCACTCTTAGTTTTACCTAAGAGTACCGCCATCAAATGATGGCCTAACTTCGGCTTGTATGGTGAGTATGAAGGCAACAAATACGGAAGTGATGTTTCTATCGGGATTTACAACTTGCAGGTGTACTCTGTCCCGCCTGCAATATAAAACTTAAAGTAGAAAGCGTTAATACCTTCTACAAAGACTAAAGCAAACTGACTTTTCAAGAACCAGTGAGTTATTAGTGGCTGACAAAGTGGGTTGTCCACGTGCACCAACGTTTACTTGGAAGTAACACTGGGTGCAGAGAGTAGATAAAAATTCCCTTAAATAAAGTTTGACTAAGTAAAAATTATAATGGGGAGACGAAAAAAATAAAATGAAATTTTGCGGATAAATAAATAATACCTAGAATCAGGAGGAATTACTGGGCTTGTGACGGGAATTCGTTCATTCATCCACTCGAAATTCCAGTCCACCTGGGTTATGTGTAATATTTTGAATAAGAATAAATAATAACGAATTTAAAATGATGAAGGTGATAAGTTTTAATAATGCAGAAGAGAAGAACAATCAAGGCAAATGAAACAAATAACATGACCTAATCATATTTCTTAGTTTTAAAGGCTTATACAATCGAATAAAACTGAGTTAATGGGTATTACTCTAACCACGTTAAGTTAGGAAATAAAATAAACAAGCTAAATATTGTAATGCTGTGTTGTGCTTAATTTTTGCAAAATTATGCACTGTATGTATTATATGGACATATAATCTATATTTTTGGTTTCAGGCTCATAACTTGATTCAAGGTTGAAATTCTAAAATTTAAATAGAAAAGTAGACTTTAAAGCTTAATCACTATGAAATAAAATACTTTCTGTTGTTTTCTGAAAAATTTTGCAGCTACAATTTTTAGATAAGACTTATTTTATAAACTCACTTGTCCAAGCAGTTCGTTGATAATTGCATCTTCCAGCCAGACAGTCACGCGATCATCACCTCCCAAATCTATATCAAGAACAGTCCGGTTTGCGACTTCCAGAAGTGATATGGCTGGAGCGTCTTTCTGGACCGATTTAATAAATGAACGTTTGCGATCTTCAATATGCAAATCTATGATGTGATAGATGCACAAAAGATCACGAAAACATATTCTTACTTACTATTTCAATCCACTCAAGCTGAGCACGAGCAGTTAATTGATGATCGCTCACTTCAATGTTCTTCAGCCTGAAAAAAGATTATTCGCTACTAGTATCTAGAAGGGCACAAAAGACTTATTAATTTAGCTACTAAAAATAACTGCAGCGATGATCGACATACCTATAATAAAGTGTAGTGTTATTGGTTGCCAGAAATTTACGAGCCTTTTCAGGTATAAGATCATGAACTGGAAATCTCCTATAATTATAAGCTTAATATTCCGAATACTCGTGATCCAGCTGATTAATAATTAACTTTATCGGGAATCGTATAGTGCATATTGCTTATTGACATCTTTATGGATACTGCGTAGAGAGTGACCACGTAGAACATTTCAAAAGAATTTACTTGCTATTTCGTACCCTACGTCCCGTCCTTGACCGCCTTATGATTATGCTAAGTGGCATATTCGAACAGAAGAACATGCATAGACAGAAATACGACCTTCATAACCTAACCGTTAGCGGGAATGACATTCAAAATAGAAACGCTCCAAAATAACAAAGACCACCGAGTTCTTTAAACTGAGCTGCAGGAAAACTAGAAAAACTTACATGGCTGCAGTGTGTCTAATGTTTCCCACATAGTTTCTAAGTGCATTGCAAAGAGTACTGTCTAACACGGGTGTCATCAGAGAGGCAAAAGCGGTGGCACTCTGAAGACTGCATAATGCTTCATTAATAGTATTAGATTAGATATTTCCACCTTAAATGTTCTGCTAAACTACATTGTTAGGCCACATAAATAAAAGATTTCATGTATTATATGGTTATCATAACATGGATATGCAAAATATTGCTTTAAAAACCACCTTATCAGCTAGCCAATGCTCACGCACTCCTGCATCAAGAGTCGAGCCATCAAGAAGGCAAGCGCCCAGTGACATTGAAAATTCATCCATATCCAGACGAATTTCGCCACGGTTAAACTTAAAAGACAACAAATAAAATACTTCCTCCTAGAATAAATCAGTTACTTTTTTCTCCCCTTATTTAGCATGTTTCATTTGCTCCTGTATTTCTATTTCATAACATGTTTCTATGACTTGTCGTAAACAGTGCAACCAGTCTCACGAACTAATTAAAGATTAAAGACCGCTGAAATTTAGTTCACAAGTATTAGGTAACATTTTAATAAGTTAGACATAAAATGAGATCATCTAAATTAATTTGTGGATTAGAGTATATAGTATATTATAATGCCGACCTCTAGATTCATATCGATTAATTGATCACCCATTCCAAGTGGCCAAAAGAGGTAGGAGAGGTTAGCATGAGAAAGCATGGAAAACCTAGAAATAAATATAAAAATACGAAAGTAGATATTGGAAAAAAGAAAAGAGAAAAATAAGAAAAAGGATAAATGGTATAAATATGTATCGAACCTGTCAATCACAATGTGCACTGCTTCGGGATGGAACTGTACGGAGAGGTTTTTATAAGCAACCCTATTCAAAATGTCCAGGTGGGCTAATGGACCTAGACTTGGCGTCTCTTTCGTTTTCAGCAGTATCTAGCAATTGTAGAAAAATAAACTTATATTACTAAAAATGCTACTTTTAGATGTTAATTTCAGTCCAGTTCTTTTCTTATACGTTATAGTTGACTAATCGAAAACATCGCCTATCTCTTTTCTTCTATCTTAGCGGATCTTTTACTACCGACTATCGATCGATTCCATGGTCAATATAACTAGTTTTCAAGTATAAGAGAAAGCATAAAAAGTCACTATAATATATGCACATATATAATTATACATTTCATGACTTTTTCTCTGCTTCCTAGTTAATATAGATCGATGAACTGTACGTTGGAATCAAACTACATCACAATTTTGGACACCAAAAATAATATCGATTGATGTTGCGTATCGATGGAACGAAGAATTTGCCAGGTAAAATAGCCAACACTAATGGTTGGAATAAGCATTTGGACAGGCAAACTGAATTACACATTACGTTACTGAGAGGATTATTAGTCTAGTACTAGAAAGATACTCAAAATACCTCCATAATTCTGGGCTCAGCTATCACTTTAGAAGCAGCATGACGGAGGATTTGGGAAACAGCTGCATCTCCAAAAGACGCACCAAGCTCCGAACTTATCGAAGTGGAGTACAGAGAGAATAGAATCATAAAATATAGAACACTATTCGTAGACATTGTACAGAAACAGATTGGTTCATCCAGGAAAAAATAATTTAGATGATAGAAGTATACTGTGGATGATTAAAATACTGTAATCCCTGATCCTTCCGGGTCTCAAGGAAAACGGGGGGCGGGGGCCGACCGGCTACGCGAATCGGTCCATTGACTAATGCGTGCGATTGCCGTCTTGTTTCCCTGTCTTCTCTTGGCGGCCCGCGACTTCCACCCCCTCCTTGAGGCCCCTCCCTCCTTGCCGGGGGTCAAGGTCAGGCTTCATCCCAGGGGCATCGTCTATCTCAACCAGGTACATATGAAGGGAAAAGAATAATACTTACAAGTTAAATACTATTTGTTATCCTACAGAGCATCGTTAGCATCTGGTTCAGAAAAACAAAAACACCAGCAAAATACTTCTACTAAGATTAAGAGTTGTTATTTAATGCCACAAGTGTTAATTAACTTAGCGTACTACAACAACAGATCAGACTGAAAGAGCAAAACGAACTGACTGAAGTCTTGTTTGCAGTGGACTGTTACATTAACCGCTTTAACAGATGAGAGAGCTCGATCATAGCAAGTATTTTACATTTTCTGGTTAAGAGTTTCTCTGTCCACTAGTTTTGTATCGAATTCCAGATTGCCGCAAACGTTCTAGCGGAACAACTTCCTCGATTGCTGATTCCTGATGTGGAACATAAGTTGCCAGGAGAACAAGGATTTATTAGAATAACCAGAATACGAATATCAAGGTCCGAATTAAATGTAGTTATTTTCTTATAAAGTTTGTTAAACATTGGTAATCATAAGAAGATCACTCTGTCACAGATTCCGTCGAGCTCAGTTCCATAATGTGTCCACGTCAAGACCGAATCGCATTTCATGGATAATGCAGAACCTGGATTTGGGGTAGGTGAGCCACCAAGTCTTTCCACCTGCTATAAACAGTTCCTATTAAAAATTTCATTTCTGAACTTTTAAGAATTAAAATGGTTTCCAACTTTGAAACAGAAGCCTAACAATTTAAAAGGAATAAAGACATTAAAACAAACTTTTCAAGTTAATGAAATAACATAAATTAGTTCTTTTTAGTCTCCCACAATGTGATATTATTTAATCGATAAGTTGAAAAGCATTGATCTATCCTTTTTTTTTTGTTACTTGACTGTATGAGCAAAATTGAATTAACTTGTTTTTTAAATCATTAAAGAACGTTAAATTTCCACTCGAAATTCCTCAGAAAACGTGATTTCAGTCAATTCCAAGTTCTTTTTTCTTAAAATTAAAATTAAAATTTTTTAGGAAGAGCAAACATTTAAAAGGGAGCTTAGCAATATACAGTGTTCATTTCCAAAGCAATTAATAGAAATACTAAATGGTATACAAATTATTCTCAACCGTAGCATAAATTATAAATGATTGGAAATAAATGTTGAGGCTTATTGGAGACCTGAGTGGATCTGTGAATATCGTCGTTCCATTTAATCTGACGGGACAAGCAGAAGTTCTTGCTGAAGGACTCACCTTTCACCTCGATAGTTCGGTCTGTTTTTTAAATATTTAATTAAACAGGTGAACTTTGCAATGGAACTCATCCTTTATTATAAAGCTAACTATGATTACGATTAAATTCGAAGTATTACTTCATTAAGATGGAACGATCAATAAGTGGATCTGCGCATTTGACTTCGTTGTCTTGTCATACATCAATCAAATCGGTAGATGTGACGAATCACAATGGCGGTCTGTTTGGATTAGCTGTCACTGTATTCAAGGTGATTTTTGTAAATTATGTGTCGAATTATATTTTACCTATTACTACTAAAGTTAAGCTTTACTTACAGCAAGGTGTTTCGGATAATGTCCGGCAACTATTACAAGGTCTAATATGTAAAAAAGTGCGGAAATACATTGATGATGATCTAAATGAAAAGTTAGCGGAAGTACAGACCATGAGCAGATTGAGTGAAGCTATAGAGACGAACGCTATTCGGTCTACCTTTCTTCCGACGGGTAACGATGGAGGACTCAATCTTGAGGGATTATTTGGGGAGGTTAGCTGCCAAAATCATAATTTTATAGGAAATAAGAATAATACATTATAATTACAGAACATCACCAAAGATTTCTTCATCGATTTTCGGTTAGTTTCATAGAATTATGTACTTTATTGTATAGTTTAACCACCATACGTTTAGGCTAAAAGAGCATCCTACATGCGGCACGAATACTGTGGATCTCGCATCGGCAGGGGAGATATCTCCACAAGGAGAAGGCGGAACTCCATTTGGACCTATGGGCATGGTCTGGCCCCGTCAGGAAAATACTTCCATGCTAATGCTCCTCGTCTCTGATTTTCTTCCCAATTCACTATTCTATCATGCTTATAAGCAAGTCCGCTTTCACTTGAAATCACTGTTTTTTCTTCACTAATTATATTTTGTTCTTGTTAAACACTAGCGCTTTTTCTAGACAACGACTAATCAAAATTTATCTCACACCATCCACACCTGGTGTATCTTCCTTCCTTCGTACCTCCTGTGATGGCGCTTTTTGCATCTCAGACCTCGTTCCCCAACTTGCTGACTATTACCCCAACGCTACTGTAGATTTATCGCTTTCCGCAACTCGAGCTCCTGCTGTATTATTTAGTGAAAAACAAGGAGGTAATTTTTGTAAAGTTTTAGTCTTGGTTTTTTCTCCATGCAATATGTGCTAAAATATGTGCTTTTGTAGGTGCAATTTCCATCAATCTGGGTGCAGTAATCATTCTTTTCGTTTCCATTAGAAACCAAAAGAAACAAGCAGCAGTTATTGATTTAGATGTGGTTGCCGATGCTATACTAAATCTACAGGTAGATCACAGCAAAGAACAACATTTTTTACGTAGATGGTAGCTTTGAAATTCTCGCGATTAGAATAGTCTTTCAACATAGACAAAGTTCTTCCATGCTTAGCTTAGATGAACAACTAATTAGGAAATGATACGGATAAATTAACCACTTCTGCTTCGGATTCTGCATCCCAATACTGTTTAAGAGATATTTTCCAAGAATACTATTTATAGAAAACGATATACCCCATAAATGAATAGATTAAATTGACGTTCTTTTTTTAATGGAAATTATATTTGATGGTACAATGTTTACAATTATGTCTTTAAACAAGACCTAGTTAATGGTTTATTCATTGCTGAAATGTCTGTGGCCGTACATCATTAGTGTACCTACACATTATTTTATTTGTATTTTTTTAATGTGGAAAACGACTAGGATTTCATTTAGTGAGTTCTAGCGTACTTTATGGCCCTTGATAACACTAATGTCTACAGTAGTCATTATATTTTAGTCACAAATTAGCGTATTCGTGTGAAATGAGACAATCACCGCGATTTATTATTCTCATTTATTAAAAAACATGAGTGAATATATTCATGCATGAATTATTTCAGTCAAAATACTGAAGAAACGAACTTGAGAATAAGTCTTCAAATATTTATATATATTTAGGAGCACAACATCAGTGGATCTGTACACCTTACCAAGTTTGACCTGACAAATAGATTTGGATCTATCCAAATTTCTGACTCTGAACTTGCCGATATATCTATTTTAGTATCACAGTTAATGGAGAATATGATAAACGAAATTTTAGCCAGTGGTTTTCCCCTTCCTGTCCCCCATGGTTGGTAGTTTTTCGTTGTTATGCTTAAATTATATTATATAACTAGCTAATTATTTTTAAAAAAGGTTTATACTTAGAAAATTATACTTGTCTAAAAAATGGCTTCATATTGATCTTTATATCTCTGTACACATTCATTTCCCAAATGATTATAGGCTTCGCATCAGCATTTTAAGTTGTTGATAAGAATTACTTACAACCTTATTCCAGTACTAAAGCTGCACAATATCTATGTAGACGTGCTGACGAGAAGGTTGTTGATTAGGACAGATATCGCGGTAAGAGAACAGAAAAGTTTTAACTGAAAACTGTGGAACTAAACAAATATAGTTCAAATCAAAATAAAAAATGGAAATAGTTGAGGGAATAAATATTAAAAGGTAAGGAAATAGCAAAAACCTATACAATGTTAACACTATAGGTCGACGAAAGGAGTCTATCAAAACTGGCCGCCAAAACTTTATTTAATGGTCCATCTTTCGGTGGGAGTCCGACTTGGATCCACTCCTATGATAGAAATACGGTTGACGGCAAACAATTAGATTCACAAACGGTTCAAGCCATACCTCGAAACGATCACTCTAGTTCTCAAGGAACAAATATACGATGGCATCAGCAAATTAATAATATCGGGTGACAAAACTTCTATTATTATTTATGCTGTTTTGATACATATTTTCTCCTTATTCACTCGTAATCTTTATCTTTAATCACTCAATTACTTCTGTAGTTGGAAAATGGATGCAGTTTTTCTTCCACATTCTATTACGGGTTTACATATCAATTATTAACAATAAGATGTCGAATATTACTTACTTTTTTATAAAACTTCATTTAAAATAAATTCACAGGTAAATACAATCGCTTAGATTTTCAGTAATTTGTCATAATTAAATAGCAAATAAAATAAACTGTTTATTTTTATCTAAAAAAATCTCATTAGTCATCATGTCTTGCATCTTCTGCAGGACCCACTGGGGTTTCATCATAATCAAGGTCGGGGCGACCTGGGTGTGTTTTTTTGATTTCCTGCAAAACACTACTTTCTACAAACTATTTAGTACAATTGAAAACGCTTATTTCTATCTTCTCACCCTTTCTTCAGATGGAACACTGTCGATATTATATTTAGAGTAATCAGGGGCAACATCGTCTAGTGGTGGTTGTCCATCATTATCACTCATTCTGTAAAGTAGTCATGTTTGTTCATTAAAATAATGATAAAACGAGGAAATAGGGAAGACAGGATGAAGGAGAATCGTTTTCTAAGGCCAAAAAAAAAGAGAAAAAAAGGTGGAAATACTGATTTATTGCATAAAAGCGTGTAGCTAGCTGATCCAGTAGATCTCATTTGACGATTGTCAACTGCTACCATAGAAAGCTTTTATATGCAATGCTTAATTGTTTATGTGTCTCCATGGCAGCCCGAGTTCGGCAAGTGTTTTCTAGAACAGTCATGCGTCATGAGAGTTGTTGATTATGCCATTCAGTACACTGTCATGTTCTCAGAAGGTTCTGATTATGTAGCTGATGAGCACAGGAAAGATTAGGAATATTACATTAATAGAAGGAGCGTTTCAGTGCCCAGATAATGAAATTGGTAATTGCCATAGAAGTGATTAGATTTTACTTGGATTAAAATTTCATAGAAATTATTTGTTTGCACCAGATTTAAGAAGTATGCTCCTAAAAGGTTGCTTCTACTGTAAGCTAAATTTCAGTGGTTAGTTGCTTCAAATTGAATAAATTGGATACCCTAAAGTATAGATATTAGTTATCAGTTCGAATATGCTTTCCCAAAATTATCACTTTGCTCTCTTAAAGACCACTTTGTCTCGGAATTTTCTAGTTCTCTGAACTTTTTTGGTGGCATCAACAAATTCTAACTCTAATTTAAATCTGTTGGAAGGATAGTCAGCAGTATGTAATTTGTGAAGCACTATATCTTTATGTTTTTTTTTCTCGACTTTCTTGTAATATGACATCAGCGAAATTACGTACACAAATCTAGTTATACAAGTATTAAAAATATATAACAAGAATATGTATATATAAATATGTATTCTAGTTTCTATTCGGACCAGTACTGTGTCGCTTCAATACTTCTTCAAATAGTACGTTTACACTTTAATGTTCTAGAAATCTATTTGCGCTCAAATTCGTCCACAAATAAATATCGCTAAAATAGTACCAGATGCTTAAGTTAGAATGTTAAGGGCTAATAGAATATAAATAAGTTAATATATTTATGTTCGGCACAAGCATATTTTCGTGTGTTAGCTTATGGGCACCAATTCGAAGGTAAAAATTGCCTAAAAAATTAGCCAGAATTACATGAAATACAACAAAATAGTTTAGGTAAGGGCAAATCATTACAAAGACCTATTACCTATAAAGTACAATGGCATGTTTTTAAGATCTTAAATGCACTTTTAATCTAAGTAATTGTCACCATAAGTTTCTGATACACGATTCTGGATCTATTGTTCTGCTTCAGCATGCTTAATTAGAAGACTCTTAGAACGCGTTCCGTTCAGCAATAAACTTATTTGCTTGAAATAGTCCTTCACTATAAAGGTTAGTAGAAGTTTGATGGGACTTTAGAGACTTCAAATTTTAAGTTACACATAATTTTTCCAAAATTTAAATATGCTATCGTATCTCTAGTCTTTATCGTCCAAGCTTTGATTAGTTGTAATAACGAATATAATTATATAATTTGTTTAAATTAACGTATTTATAAGAAACAAAATATTTATATTTTATATATAGAAATATTTAGTGAAGTGGAATGGTACAATATAACTGCTAGCTATTATCATGAATTGTGCAAAAAAAATCTGCGTGGGACCAATCACGCGCTGTGTAATGCGAGTGGTCGGAGAACTGTGGATTGCATAGAGAGAAACTGTACAATCACATTTCTATTTCTTCAATTCCAGTGTTTTAACTCAAATAAATCTTCATGAAATCGTCTGAGGCTTCTGCTGTCCTATAGATAATACATAGTGGACTGAGGTCATCATTTCACGTCAAGGAATGAGGGCCTTACAGGTCACAGAAGCTTTAGAATATACACGAATCTATCTCATTAGTTGCATTTAATATTCTTACTCATTCTTAGATTTTTCTGGCAATTGAATATTTTTGAGTCTTTAAAAAATTAACCACTACTGCCTTGTTTAGACTGGAAATACGTAGAAAATTAATAATGAATTCACCTAGAAGTCGAATATTTCGTTTCGTTTTGGCTCTGAGGGGGCGTCATCTCGCTGCTTGTAGTAACATTTCTTATGAGTCTCACGATACTTACTCGTTTCTATCATTCAAAGCATTAAAAAAGTTTCAAGCACTCTTTGAAACTTTAGCGTTCACAAATCCTTCTTTCAGGAAGCTAGACGTTATGTAGATAATACTTAAGCAATTTGAAGGTAGACGCTTTTGATGTTTTTCTCGATGTTTTACATCATAAAACTCTCATATAGAATCCTATCAAATGTCAATTTGATTTTGTTCTCAGGGTCCATCAGTAATCGTGTCAAACACTGTTTTGGAACTATCCAATGAATATTGCAATGACCATTTGCTTTAGTTTTTGAAGTACCAAATGACACTTATATTAACGAGAGCAAGTTTCATTTTGTGAAAGGATTCAATCCTTTGCAGATCAGTTAAAAACTTGGATGAGACAGAAGATGTTTACTGATTTCTGTTCACACGCAGTCTTTAGTCGTCGGATGTTTATTCCAAACACCATGACTTGAAAAATGTATATGCTGCCCTGATTACACCGAGCACAACCACAAACAAGCCTGCTAATTGCAGGGATAGCTCGCATCTCACCTTAAATGAGTACGATAAATATGTTTGTACATACCCATTATCTACAGTTTACTTTTTATTACTTTCTTTTATTATTTTTTCCTAAATTTTTGTTAAAATGCGGGACTCCATTTATATCGAATTCGCTCCGTTAATTACTTCAGCTTAGGACATCAATAATTGAAGGAATTGTTATAAAAATATTCGCTTGCATTTGTTCATCTTGCTTATCCTGCTCAGTGAGAGTCCATTTTTTCCTATCTATTCCCAGTCCGAAATACGACCCATCCACTAATTACCCCTTAATCCGTTCTATCTAGTTGCATTGTGCATGTATATATATACGTATATGTATATATATATATATACTTTAAAAAAATATATAATACCTGTATTACGTTTGGCGAGTAATATCAACAACACGCCTTGATTCTTAACCTTAAAAGTCACAGAACGCCACTCGTCAGTTCTCAACATAATTAAGTACCAGCTTATTTGCGTTAGCTCTATTGGTAGTGGCACAATAAATTCGTCTCTTAATTCCTCCTTCAGCTTCTCTTTAGTTTGGTCATTTACTTAATGGCAATTCATATAATTTATCAACGTTCTTTGCAATTATACATATAATGTCATTCTTAGCAGCCATCAATTTCTTTACTTATTTTAATGTTGGCTTTATCTGGAATTTTGTACTAATTAAATTAAACGCTACATCAAGTGAATCAGGCATTCCCAGCTTGCATGATGCTCATTTGGTCATGCAGTGTCCATTGTCCCCTTCTTTAGGCACCATATGCAAAGAAATGGTGCACATTTTCAATGCCAAGAAGTGCAGATTCTGGTTTATAGGTCATGTAAACGTGATTCCTTGCTTGATACGTCGTATTCTCACGAGGACTCATTAGACAACCACGCACAAGGGGAAATCGGATACATTGCGACAGAAAAAGCAACAGAGACTAGGACATATCATTCACAACTGTGATGAGATTGTTTGTTTGTCATAAAATGTGTTTGCATCGATATTCATTTTAGCAATTTGCAAAAGACAATTTCCGCATACCGTTTAATAATCGCAATTTACTAGAAAATACATACCTTTTTGTCTAATGCTTTCATATTTATTTCATCTCAAATTTCACCTTTATGTCTCTCATTATCCACGTTTCAATTACATTCCACACTATGATACTCTTATCCCATTTTCATATATTTGTCTACTTACTAATTCTTAAATTCGCTCTTTCTCATGCTCACGGTCCAAACTCATATGGGTGAGGACATTAGTTTTAGCAATAGTCCGATTTCCCTCGTGATGCTTCCGATCCCGCTTTGTTCTGCTCTTTATTCCACCATGTGCCTATCCACCACTTTTCTTGGTGATAATATTCGCTTTCTACGTCTGAGTAACTACAATATATTTCAGCTCGTTGAAGTATTGTCGCAGTATAGCAATACAATGAGACTGTTATGCATTTTTAGGCATGTCTATAAAGGATGATATTCCTATATTAAAAACAATCACTAGCTATTACCGTCATACTGCCTATTATGATGAGAAATTTCTTCCGTTGTATACTACGGTTAAAGCAATTCTTCTTCCTGCACCAGTCCATGAATTCTCCACTTCCCCCATGAACAACATAAATGACTAAGATTCCTGCGTTTTTCTATTTTTTTCGCTAAGATTAAGTGCCAATGTACATAGAGAATTTCACTGTTCGATGTTTCTTTATTAAGATTAATGATCATCTTTATCTCTGTCGTCGTCTCAATTTTATTTTCCATCCGCCCAATTCGCAGTGCGGCGCATCCCAATTAGAGAAAATCACTGCTTCTCTCTCTTCTTTACCTATTCTTAGAAAAGTGTTAAACATACTCAATAGTATAGAATTTCTCTGAGAAGAATGTTAAGTGTTATTTTGATGAAAGTCTTTCTACCGAAAGCAGTATTTGACAGTCTTCACTTTTCCTTCGTTTATCCCCAATTTTCTCATGTGTGCATGGTATTTGGTAAGCCAGAAAATGTAATGACTATTCCCAAATAATGTAAATCCTTACATGTACCATAATATGAACCCAGGGCTATGACATTTCTAGCATGAAAATGAGGACTGGCCATGCTTGCTAATTCCCTTTGTTAGATTAACCAGAACAGGTTCGCCTAGCTTTCCTTTCTTCACAAAAATATCTCATAATTTATGTTTTCATATTCAATAGCCGTATTTAAACTATGGTTTTGTAATCAATCTATTTTCCCGTTAAACTATCACTAAACCAGTCACTAATTAAATCAAGAGAAAAACCTCACCAATTAATTTAGTAGCTGTAATACCATTAACCAAAAAAAAAATTAATTTAATAACATCAAATCCACTAGAGCTAATACTAAAAAACCTTTCTATGACGATTAAATGTGATACAGAATAGGACAAATAGCAAATTCTGAGAATAATCTTTAGTGCATTTCCAAATAACCACCAATTTATCCATTATATTGCCATCTATTCTAGCGTTGAAATTGGACATGAAATGAGAGAGCAATGAAGTCGTTGGAATATGAGACAACATACGGTTACCACCAGTCGCAAATACGAGCTGCTCACCCAACCAATAATTCTGCCCACTTATCTTGCTACCCCGCCACCATTGTGACTAATCTGCATACCAATTACACTGCTCACAGGTGAAAGTTATACACTAACAAACTACTTTTTCTCCTCCGTGAATCATCGTCATATTGTTCTAATTTACAATTGTCGAAGTATTTTTCTCTCTATTTTCCAAGCACTATTCTCTGCCAATCGTATTGCTATGCTGTTTCTGCTTAATTAATCTGCCATAATATCATATTGTCCCATGCATCTTCAAAGCTTCAATATACATCCCCCTACCCTTGCAGAGCTTGTAAAACCTTTTCACATTTGCTTCGCAATCTCTCATTACTTCATTAGATTAAATTTGTACTATCAATCCACGTACGTTGTATCGGAATTTTTCATTAGCCTCCCATTATCGCTTGGATTATTGTAGTAGTAATTTACTTTAAATCAACAGTAACTTTGTTTCGTTTAGTATCTGTTATTGTTCAACTATTATCTTCACAATCTTGTAATCAGTTTTCTTTAGGGTTTCAACACGACGCGGTCGTCATGATCGCGCCCACATGGTACCGGTTTCATAGGTATGTTACTTTTTTCATTTAATGTTAGCAGCTATTTTTATGGCATTATACATTTGGCTTCTAGAATATTCAACGAAAATAGTATTAAAATCGATACATTTGGTTTTTTGGCATTAATAATAAAATCTACTTGATTACTGTATGTAGCATGTTTAGCAAGTTCAATTATAGCCCTCCGTTACTGCTGGTGCTGATACTGCTTTCCTCCCTTGCCTTCTCTGAAGGCAGTGTACGCCTATGTGGTCAGAGACTCACACGCACCCTCATGGCCGTATGCAGGAACCAACTCTGCGGGTCGTTTGCACAAGTCAAACGTCAGTACTTCTCTAATTTTCTATTAATTTAATATATCATATAGAAAGATTATTTAGAAGAGGTATAAATAACCAATTACAAGTTTTTCGAATATCTGCTAGTATGATCAGTCACGGTAAGGTGATAGCAACAAAAACGGACCTTCACTGTAATTGTTCTTCGAATTTTCGCTTCCACCCACTAGAGAATAAATAGCTACCTATGATTTTCGATTATATTTAACCGACAAACTAACTGCTGTTATTACCACAATTTCCGGATAAACGTTAACTAGAGAGCATAATTGATTATTATTATAATGGAAACAAAACTATATTGTATGAATAAGCGCCAGTGGCAATTCATACAATTGTCAGGATGTATAAATATGGATTTTGTACTACGAGTAACTTTCGTATATGACGCATATATATACTGCAATAATATAAGTGCAAAATAATATATCAACACTTATTTTTTCAACTATATAAATTAGAGTTCGGTTAATTGCATCAATGCTGTTTTCTTCGTTGTCTCGAATGTTTGCCCTTTCAGGATCGTCTGTTTGGCTGCCTCCATCAGGCGGCCTGCGTTCCGTCCATTACGAAGTCAAACGGGCGGGAATTGCTACGGAATGCTGCGAGAACCGCTGTTCCTTCAATTATCTTAAGACCTATTGCTGTAACAAGTAGAATCCTCTTCAAAGTTTCACAAACTATGTCTCCATTCAAGCATTATTCGATGAATTTCAGTTACTAGCGTGAAACTGAAAGAAATTCAAGTAGTTCAAATATTTAAAAGATGCGATAAATTGTAACTAATCTATCCTCCTTGTGATATTATACATAATACTAGTCGAACCGAGCTCCGTTTAATATATGCTTTCTGCGATCCTTTGCATTTTGGTATGGTAACACAGGTTTGATCTCTCTTTGCTATCTCTATCTCGCTCGCCTTCTTCCTCTCCTCTTCTCACACTCATTCTCATTTTATGAGGACCAACCTTATGATATTCCTGCTATAGAGAAAAACCGCGTAGATTAATTTGACAGTGTTATGTTCTTAAGATTAACAACGTCCGTCTCTGTTTTAGATAACTTCTTGTGATGTGTCGAGTTTTGATTGGAAGCGAATAAATAATTGTTGACTGAGGTTGGCACGAAGGGTGACGGAGAGATGATAATTGATACTCAGCTGATAACGAGTAATTGGAGACTTGTGACGGAGAGGAAGGATGCAAAAAAGTAGAATAAAGGAAAAATAAACTAAGAGGAAGTGGAATGAGGGGTTTGTCTACTAAGTGTTAAACATGAATAATGTGTAATGACAAATAAGTAACTAAAAAGTGAGTAATTATGGTATAATACCTTTATCTATTTGGCACAAAATTTGTAATGAGAAGCTACTAGAAAAGCTGCGGCAGAAAAATAGCTTTCAAGTAATCAGGCTTTCTAGATGTTTTACAACCATTTTGCAGTTAATTTGCATCTTTGAAATATCTTTTGCTTTTGAATGGTTGCATTTCAAAAACGTTATTTATTGCAATAAGATGTACGAGAGAAAATTACTCGAAAATCATAAGAAAAATAAGTACTTGGTTAATGTAAAGAGATGCGAAGCAAATTAGTTTTGTGAGCTTAGCGAAGTACTATCTGATAGTGTGCTTCAATGGCTCGCATGACACGATTCCGGTGAAGTGTTTAATCGGTGGTTACGCAATTGGAATCAAATGAGCCGCGCTCGGAGAACATCTGCTAAGGCACTAGAGGACAATTTACGCATAAGAATTATAGTCGTTAATATTTTATTAATCAGAACTAATTGCTTGTTAAAATCGTAAGTGAAAATTACTGAAATTGTTGTATAATCAAGAATGCAATAACGCATAGCATAAAGAAGAACAAATCTTCTCAGGATCTCTTTGATTATAACTAATCGTTTGTCAAATTATAATCTAGCAGCTATTGCATATGAACAGATGTCTTTGATTAATAGGATAGCTTACCCTATAGGAAGTCCAGAATCGTAAATGCCGGTGAGTGATAAAGAGGTTTCTGGCACTCTAAAGAAAAGAGGGAGCTACCTGCCCTAATAAAACTAACATTTGATGTCTATAAAATATAAACCATTGATAGGATGAGAAAGTTAAAAAGGCAAAAATACTATAACCTGCTACAAAACGGAACGGTAGGCTACAGTTCAAATACTTAAAAGAAAGAAGCCTAGCCCCATAATTAATAGTAATCTTCCGGTAGTGAGTTATGGTCATTTTTCGCAAGTATTGCGTAATTAGTTATTGCTTTATGATAAAATAGACTTCCATTTTTTGGTATTTTTTCCAACCACATCGCTGGCTACGTTTCAACACCTCCTTCATTACCCAACAGTCGCTTATCTCTTTATGTTCTGGGTGGTTTTGTTGTCCTCTTCTGGCAGGGTGGCGCAATAGTTGCACCACCATGGTTCAAAGAGATGCCGTCCCAATGGGGTCACTCTCTCTCTCTCCTCGGGGGAAGCCGCCCACTGACACCGTACCCTGCCAATGGCTAGTCTTCTTTCATAGTTTCCTGTAACCTGCTTGAAAAGTTACAACTGCCTTTAAATTTATTCCTTAATATTATCCAAGTCTATACGAAACAAGAATAAGCTGGAAATACGATTTTTCAGCTACAATAATTTACTTCATATTATTAACACTAACAATTGTCAACTACTATACTGAATAATACAATTATAATCCAACTGTTCTTAGTGCGCAATTTTTCCTTGTTGGTTTAGATGAACTGTTGTAAAATATCATATGATGCTATTTTCATCCTTATTTCACTTCTAAATATTTTAAAAAAAGTACATTTATTTCCCCATAGACCTTTAATGCAAAATTTTAGAGTGAGTGAAATAAACATAATTTCTTTCTACTATTTATTTTTTAGTTTATCACTTATTCATTTTAACTCAAAACAAATACTATAAATAGATATTATAAGCGCGCAATATTTTAATAATATTCTCAGTAATATTCACATAACTCGAACGAAATTACATAGCTGTTGTCATTCATTATATCATGCAATCATATGCAGATTTAACAGCTTGGCACTTAAAATTATGTTTTGATCCATAACTGTACCATCCAGTTACACATGAGCGTTCTTCTCCAGCCATTATGCCTGTGGGCGTAGGCGACGGTATGAACAGCGATGTCCACATGAGCGGATTCTACGATGCTGCAACGCAACAAAATGCATTTAAAGCCATGACTCAAATGTGGCACATGGACCAATACCAGCAGAATTATCCAACCACAGACGTAAAGGTATGGCCTTCCATTAATCCTCTTTTTTTAAAGATAATATTACTCTTCCTCATCTTTCCGCACCACTCGATTTATATAAGTTGAATATCATTTGCCATAACAAACGAGATAAGAGCAAATTACAATTTTGTTACAAAAAATTATAACCATATTAATGCTTTTGGATTCCTAAGTTATTTCCAAGTTCTTTATAATTATAATTGCTGTTGAAATTAAGTAATCTAGAAAAATCCCATTCGTCCCAGTTTCATATTGAAAATGTACTGAGACGAGTAACATTAAACTCAAAGATATGTAAAATTTAGGTAAGTAATTGCTATACTTATTTTTTATGGTTCGTAGATTAACAAAGTTCTTAAAAACATTATTTTCATCATTGTCCTTTACTATAATATTAGATATCAATTATGAACAGTATTACGAATGCTTACAGATGACAACTGCGTTTCCACATTCCTTTGCTAACTTCGCGCAACAGCTTTCCTCAATAACCCAGACTATGAGAGATTCACCCGCTCCATCTAAGAAGAAACCAAATCCTGTACCAGCAGAAATGAAGGATGCGGTAGGAAAAACTAAAGCAAACATACTTAAATATAATTAAAGTGATGAAGAAATAAAGTTCCACTATCGAATTGAAAACTGTGTAATTGGTACCAGTTTGCATACTTCCATTGTATAAATTCCAGCACCTGACCAGGTCATTTAAATTACTGTGGGTAACGAACGAAGGGAAAAAATATGATAGGCAGCAATCCTAAAGCTTCCAATTTAGGCTTACTATGAACGAAGAAAACGAAACAACGAATCAGCACGACGATCAAGGGAAGCTAGACGACAAAAGGAAGACGTGAATCAAGGCAGATTACAAATCTTAGAACAAGTGAGTGACATAAGTAATGATAAGAAAATAAATCAAATGCTCGTGTCAGTTTTTATTTTTTAAATTAAAACAAATTAAAGATGGAAAATTCCAGGAAAATTTTCAACTAAAAGCAGATCTACGTAGATTGATGATAGAAGTAGAACGGCTCAAATACCTGGCTTCAGTTCAAGGAGTACAGTTGCAATGATAACAGGAAGCTAGTGCTTCTTATCAAATAGGGATAAGTAGATAAAATCGGTCACATTCATCCATTCCATTCAAAATATGCTCATAAAAGAGGGGTACATAAACGTTACTGATATAGCCTTAACATGTATCAAATTTTGTATTGCCTTAGTACTTAAATTTACTCGGATTTAACTGTAAATATATTTATTTATCAAATTGGTAAATTCACTTCAATCTTGTAATGGTACTTATTGTCTCACTTTTCTTTTGGTTATATATTGTGAATAAATTGATACAACTGAGAAATCACTCTACATTTTCCTACTGAGAAAAGATGTGTAAAACGAACACAAAATACATGATTAGAAAAACAAATATAAATTAAAGTAAACATCTGAATCCGTTCTTAGATGTTTAATATATTTACCATTTTCAATTTAGTTTGTTCTTCATCCCATAGTCTTCTAATCAAGTTATAGAACCAAGTATCTGCTATAAATGTTATTAAATGATTAAAATTATAATTAAATCAGTTTGAGAAGAGAAATTCTATAGTGATAACTATTACTATGTAACGGATTTGTCTCGAAATTAAATGTATAAGTCTTCTTGTCGAAGTTCTTGGTTTTCTTATGCTCGATGTTGTCATTACGTAGGTCACCTGTGATTCCTACATAGGCATAAATATATGAAAGATTTATATTAGACACAGATACTATACATTCATTAAGAAGCAAACAACGATTGCTCTAATATCGCATGATCACACACAACAGCGCCCAGAAGTTTTTAGGCTATCAGGTTTTCGGTTGTAGTTAGCCTGTCTAATTGAAAATTTCAGCATGTGGCATGAGTCNACAAGTGTAATCAAAATTCGGGGCTTCTAACTATAGCTTATACCACCATATGCTCATTTCTTTTTTAAGTGTCAAAAGTTAGTGGATATATACTTCCATGAATATTATTTTTGTTTTATCTATTGTATTGAACTTTTATTATTTACTGTAACCAAAAATAATAATTTATGGAAATTGATCCTTTTTAAATGGTCATTTATAAATCCAAATGTAAATCCAACTGAATCCTCTAGGAAGGTTTTGTGAAAACTTAAAATCAACCGGCACATCACAGTTTTTTCAGCCCCAGAAGACGTGAAGCCAAATTTCCATCGATGTTTAAATGAAGCTTGTGGATTCCATGCCCGGTGAAGTATGAAGGTGCGATCCGTTTAAAAGGATTTCCAACTAAATATTTGATTCAAAACATTTTTTTCAATGCCTGTAATTTATTTAATAAGTTTTAGCATCGAACTCGTTTATCCGTAGTATATCGCAATCATCCACTAACTTTTGACACTTAAAAAAGAAATGAGCATATGGTGGTATAAGCTATAGTTAGAAGCCCCGAATTTTGATTACACTTGTNGACTCATGCCACATGCTGAAATTTTCAATTAGACAGGCTAACTACAACCGAAAACCTGATAGCCTAAAAACTTCTGGGCGCTGTTGTATCTATTTTTTTCATGCTTATCCTAAATCAAGAACTTGTTTTTTAAGAAAAAAAAAGGCTCTTTGTTAATTAAAACTTTAAAGAATAAATACCTAAGTTTGGTTACATCACAGTAAATGACAGTAAACATTTTAAAGGACTTATGTGCGTGTCATTTATTTGCGTCCCACACCTATAAAACAAATGGCTCACAACTGAAGGACGGGATTTTGGTTCTTACTCACTGCTAAATTTCTTCAGGCTTTGAACGATGTTGTATTTGAATATATGGTTAGAGGTAAAGTACAAAGCTGTTATATGACTTGTTTTAATATATGTAGCAATCTATTTATTTTAGAAACTACAATATGTGGCAACTTAAGTGTAATATAAGTTGATATAACTTATAACTTTGATCTGACTTATGTTTAATGGAATTTATCTAATTTATAGGACCCATTTACATAAGCTGAATTTAACCTATTACATTTGGTCATTATATAGTGCAGTTGGTTGTTCTCACTCGTTTGCGCAAAGCTTATCTTCTCTCGGTCTCTATATTATATCCGAGATCAGCACATATCTGTCGTCATTGTCGATATTTACACAGGCGAAGGATCACTCTACGATGTGATTCATCATCACTAAATGAGAACTCGCTTTATAGATTTATATTCAGTGTCTCACTAGTATATCAATATTCCGTAATCATTTACGTGGTAGATTAATATTAATACATGATAATGTGCTTTTATTTCACATTTATTTACTCATTTATATTTCTATAGATTCTGTTAACAAATATGAGTTTTGTGACTGTTTAAAGCACAATCCTCATCTATCGATTGTGCCTGCTTCTAATTGAACTAGGCGCCGATCGATTTTCGCCCGCTGTTTTTTGTCTGCACCACTATGCTAATCTCGACTTTTTTTTACACTAACCTTTTTAGAAGCAGTAGTTATATATTGATTTCGTGGTCATTATTAGGACTGGACTACTAAATGTGAATTTCGATCTTTACAATCTGTCATAATTCATTTCGCACTATCCATCCACTAAAACCATATTTAATAATGTGTTGAGTGCATTCACAGTATGATTCAACCTGATACATACGCAATGTTCCTCTTAACTCTTTGAAAGCTATAAGTCATGGAAAAGTGTAGGAAGCCTAGTTGACAAATGAAATTGATTATGTGAACGCCTTGCCGCATCAACCAGTCAGTGATTGAGTGAAAATCAGGCGTGTAATAGTGGTCGGCCGGCACAGACGCCTCGCAGATAGCCAATAATATTATGCTTTCTATATACCAGGCAAGGTGATTCTCCTCACTTTTTTCCAATTTTGAGATCCATTACTAGTTTATAATCATAAGATTTTGTTGCTGGTATCATCTGAATGCGTGCTTGTTTCATCGGCAGTGGCTGGCATTTGAGTGCCATATCATCTTTCGTAAATGTCATTAGTCTGTTCCCAAAAACGGCGATGCCTCATTCGTAATACATGTTTAAACGAATGCATTTCTGGTTAGTTGGCAATATTTATTGAGGACCTATTATTCTTGAATTATGTTGTCTTAATTTTATTAGCATTGATGAATAATTTTATCCTTGCAGCGTGACATTTTCGTTTATTCTTGAAATGCGAGGGCTGGGGAGAGAGGAGTTCATATTTTGTTGCCATTTTATTTTATTTGTTCTTGCTTTTCAGACTTTGTTTTGTGAAGTTTAATTATTCGGTTAATTTAACATACTGCGCATTAAATCGTAATAAAATAATTGTATACCACTATTATTTTCGAATTTTGTTTGAACTTTTTTCATAAAAATTGTGAGTTATATTTCCATTAGATTGTCTAGTCAATATTAATCCTCCCGTCCACTAATTATATTTCTAAAACCCATTGCAAACGTTTTCAGGACTATGAATCCGTGCTTGATTGCAATTAGACTTTGTAGCTCTCATAACTATATTAAATTCCTATTAAACAATAATATTTCTAATATATTTTAAAAGAGGCACTAGTTCATATCAAAAAATGTTCGAAATAAGCGTTATTTTCAAGTATTTTGTTTATTCTACTCTGAATAGACAGTCGTAGCCCTCGTGTGACCGACGACGGAATATTGGTTATTCATTCAATAAAAGATTTTCTGTTACAGATTAATTATTTTCTACTTTGTATCATTGGCATGGCTATAATTTGTCGTTTTCAACACTCCATTGCGGCTGCTGTATATAGGTGTCTAAAATCGATTCTCTTATTAATATCTATTTTGGCGGATAAATATTTCTAGAACTGTTTAAAACCAGATGTGTAAATGCACTGCTTGACCTTATATTCCATATTTTAGTTAAAAATCTGTAGTGTTTCGGTACTTCAATTTTGGTAGTTATTCCAAGTATCGGTAGAACGTTTCGTGTTTCATGAGATTTTGGCGGTATTTTTGAATAGCGGCGTTAGTATCGGACATCATATCGATCGATCGAGCGCGGGACCCAGCGGACGGCACATCGCCGGTGTGTCATCGTTCGAGCACAATCAGCGGTCCCTGCCGAGTCATCCACTATGTAGCTCTCTACTCACCCCTTGTTTTCATGATGACACTTTGGACGTCATTCTTGTTTTCCATTCTGTAGTAGCTTATTGTTTGGGTTGAGTATAGTTTCATTTTCTAGGTTAAGAATGCATTGTACGTGATATTATTTAGGTCGGTATAGAATCACGGGTGTTCGGGCGCGTTAAGTTTTCGCTATTATTTATTCAGATAGCAATATGTGGATTCTAGAATTTATAGTACAGTTTTAATATGACCTATTTGTTATAGGTTATCGAACTATTTTGAGGAAATATTCTTGTTGGATCTAAGAGTTTTGGAAGTCTATTAAAAACGTAGTTTTCCCTAGATTTTTCATTTTCCCATACCGCCATTTATGTTTGCGTATCAATCATTGTTTTTTAAAGAAAAATTGCAACCCTTTAAAAGCAGTTGCTAGTTTAGTTTTGTAGTTTATATGATGACAACATTTGGTAGTTGTATGTTTGTAGTGCAAGTGTTACATTCTCATCTTTTACGCTTAATGGGGCCAAACAACGAATTTTGCTTTGCATTCGTCAATACATAATTGCACTTGATGATATTATTGTTTTTGATAAATGGCGATTATATTTAAGATATCTTCTATTTTTTTATGGTAAGATCTTGTTGTACTTAGAATTTACTGTGGTTGGCTATGGATCCGTTGTTAGCTTGACCTGCGAAAATTGAATTTGGAGGAGTAGGTATTTTATATGTGCGTTCCATTAGTGAGTAGCTGAGAAATATGTCGTCATTCGACTTTTAACTTCCCCGTATTGAAGTTTACTTCAAACATTTTTTGTTAACTAAGAGAAATTTTTGTAAGTGAATAGCTTGTACTTTACTAAATTAAAAGTCGATGACATCGTGTTACATGAATATTCGTGCTCTTAATGTTCTGGATTATAATTTATATAGACGATTATGTTCGTATTAGTTATATTGTTTCCAGGGATCCAAACGGGTATTCCTCCGTAGATAGTAATTATGGCCGCAATTAGAAAGAAGGTTGGTTTTACCCAAATATTGTAACAAAAAGAAAATGGTATTTATGTACTCTTATTAGTATATCACCAATTTATTTTGGGAATTACATGGTTTGTCGACTTGTGTCTATTATAGCAACCAACATTTTCTTCAGTTGGTGATCGTTGGCGACGGTGCATGTGGTAAAACGTGTCTTTTGATCGTATTCAGCAAGGATCAGTTCCCAGATGTGTATGTTCCTACTGTCTTTGAAAACTATGTTGCAGACATCGAAGTTGATGGGAAACAAGTAAGCATCTTATTTCTTTTACTATCTAACAAATTACTAGATTTGTAATCATTTTTATTATGTTTTTGTATGTATTATAGGTGGAGCTTGCGTTATGGGATACGGCTGGTCAGGAGGATTACGACCGTTTGCGCCCTCTATCATATCCCGACACCGATGTCATTCTTATGTGCTTCAGTATTGACTCCCCGGATTCGCTCGAAAATATTCCGGAGAAGTGGACACCTGAAGTTAGTATTATTTGTCACTAGGTCTACTTGACTATGGGCAAAATGCACTTATCATTCAGAGAAAGGTGTTTAAATTATTTTAGACGCATAAATCGTGCACTAGTACTTAATTTAAATAATCCAAGAAAAGTGAAAAAAGCTGTTGTAGTTAATGCTGTATATTTTTGAGGGTACACTAGTTTATACGATTAAAAATAAAATTGAAGGTACGGCACTTTTGCCCTAACGTGCCTATAATCCTTGTCGGTAACAAAAAGGACTTGAGAAATGACCCTCAAACTGTTCGGGAGCTGGCGAAAATGAAGCAGGTATGGGTCTATATATTTGGCTTTTATATTAATTCTCCCTTGTGTTTAAACCATGATTTTCAGGAACCTGTAAGGCCGGAGCAGGGTCGTGCAATTGCTGAACAAATCGGGGCTTTCGCATATCTGGAATGTTCTGCTAAGACAAAGGATGTAAGTCTCCACTGAACATTATTTAATTACCATCCTGATATCTAATCTTTTAGGGTATTCGCGAGGTTTTTGAAAAGGCGACACAAGCAGCACTTCAGCAGAAGAAAAAGAAGAAGAATAAATGCACTCTCCTATAACCCATAATCTTGTCCTCATCTCTGCTTCGCTTTTGTTTGCCGTTTTGTGTATACACGCATAAAACATTATTTATCTCAGTTAAAATGAACAAAAGAACTATCAATCAATTACAACGTACGCTTTAAAAATCTGAATTTAAAGTTAGTATAGGCCTTAGGAACGAATATATTGAACGTCGTAACCAGATCAGAAACAACAGCTGACGGCACCTCAGGACATTGCGAGGAACATAACAGTACATTTTTCTAAGACTACGCAGCTAAGGAGGAAAGCTCGATCTAGGTAATCACACTTCTCTCTTTGTGGCGAAGTGTGAGCTTCCCTCTTGGCTTACGTAGACTGAGCAGAAGGTCTTTTGTTCATTTTAACTGAGATAAATAACGTTTTACATGTTATCAGTTACATAAAATATGGGATGAAGTCTTCTTGGTTGTACATGTTCAAAATAAGCTATCCAGGAGTTTTTCATCCGCATGGACAGGAATGGTGACTTTCAGGTCCTTGATCTGTAATTGGCTCAGTCAGATAAGCTATGTTAGAAATTCTACTCGTACCTGCTGCTGAGTTCTTTGAATTGCATCTCTGGCCTTGAGATTACCCGACCAACTACGTCGGGCTACTCCATTTGATACATCCCACTGGAGCATCAAACACGCCCGACGTGCGCAGTCCTGCATGACTTAGATACTACACAGCAATCTAAAGTTCAACTAATCAACTAACCTCTGAGCCATCAAGGACCATCCCAAATCCTCCGTTAATCACATCTCCCCATCCTACTCCACCTCCATTATGGAGCGAGATCCACGTTGCACCACGAAAAGAATCACCTGAATTAGCTTAACATAATAGCTTCTCTAACGGTTTTTCGACTACTTCCACTTAACTTGTAGCAACTAATCCCAACTACAATTAGATGTCCTCACCTATTACATTTTGTACCGCCATATCAGCAGTGAACGCACTTCCGTCTATGATGTCAGATGTTTCTCTAAATGGAGAATCTGTACCGGAAACGTCATGGTGGTCTCTTGATATGACGATTGGAGCCTGTTGCAATTTACTTATACAAATGTGATACGTCGTGATTACCATACTATAAAAATTTAGACGATGAAGTACAATAAAAACAGTAGTCTACTATTATCACACCAAACAAATATTGTAAAAACTTACCGTAACCATACCCTCACGAATTCCAGCATTAAATGCTAGTGCTAAAGCTATTCGTCCTGCCTGATCGGAGTAGAGAATGCGAGCTTGGCTTCCAACAACCAGACGGTGTCTACCTGCTTCTTCAATCCAACGCTTGTTATCTTCATACTGTTGCTTCACATATAGAGGCACTAAATCATTTCGAAAAATAACTTTGTTAAACCTATATAAAAAGCGATTTATTAGTATACCCTCCCTCAATTCAGATATTTCAATATCACTTACCGTCATCTTTTTTAAGTTTGTCGATTACTTCACATGCTATGGCATCAGTGGCCATCAAATCTTCCTTTTTCTGTGAGGTACAAACCCAACGAAATGGCCCAAAACCCATGGAAAAAATATCCCTAAATTAACTGTCTATGTTACAAATAATAATAGCGATTTAATAGAACAAGCAGTTTATAGCTCTAATAATTCTATTATAACATAACCTTATGCTGAACTTCGGATTCACGAGGAAAGCCTCACCCCATTATATCTTGCATATAGGATGGATAACGGAATGTTTTGTCATCCGGCGCATCTTTTCGCAACACGCTGGCACCAGCACGTTGACATTCGACCAAAAATGCATTCCCATAGTCCCAAAAGTACATACCACGGGAGCACATCTTATCAATAGCAATAATTTGTCGACGTAAACTATAAAGGAATCGCATGAAACACTTTTCTTCAAAAGTTTCATAGCACATACCTGTGTTGCACTAGATCTTGAAACTTGTTTGGCTCCTTGATCATCATAATATTTGATTGTTCTACAGTCAATCCTACGGGATAATATCCACCAAGAAAAGGGTTATGTAAGGAAGTTTGGTCAGAGCCAAGATCAACAAGATGGTCCGGCTCTTCAGCAAGACGCTCCCTGAAAACTTGAAAAATATATCAAGCAAAAGTCGGAATTTAACACAAACGAAACAATTATGCACAACATTATTTACTAGGATATGATTTTCAGATATGATCTCACATTAAATTGATGTCAAAATTTTTTGACTACATAATACTAGTAAACTTAGAGAAAAAATCTACTTAAACCTAAAATATACGTGAGATACGGTTCCACCTATGATTCACACATCAATTACTGCATGCAAAACCGGTGCTACGCATCGTTTCACATTATTTCAACAATGCCCAGACTCCACGTTATTATGCTTCTTTCCATAGTTCCTCAATTTGAAACATGTAATTCTCATGTACTAAAACTACATTCCACTCCAAGTGGTTTAAACTCAACGACACCAAGTGTTTTAAAAGACCATAAAAAAATCTACGCACGATGGGTTGAATCTTTCAAAAGCGGAAAAATTGATCGAACAAGAGGAAGACATCATCATCACTGGTTCTATGACTGTAAAGGAAACCCTCACGTTGACAGGTTGGACAACGATGTAATTTTTGTTAGAGGAAGGCAGTATAATATTTGGCACCATTACCGTTGCTTCGGATCCCGTGAACATCGAGATCGATGTCCTGGCCGACCATTCTACCGTACGCAGTACGTTAACGGGCACGTTTTGATAAAGTGGAGTGATGGCAGACCAAATGAAGAGTATCTGGTAGAAACAGCTCCATACTCGAGGAAAGCATGGCACGGATATTTTGATTCCGAGAAACTCAATGAACAGTATGTACACTGTGACGAAGAGATTTATTGGGTGAGAAAACTCTTGACCACTTAAATATATGCGAAAATTATACATTTATAGCCTCCACTAAGCTCAGTGCTACCATGGGTGATCACTGCGGCATTATTGATGGCTATTCTACTCTTCTGCTGGTTGTAAGTAAACTTTTACCGTTTTAGTCCAAATCTTATACTATTTTATATTAAGACATAACAATCTATATATATTCAATTTCACTATTAGCATTGCAGAAACCACCATCCAGACGCAACTACAGAAAAATCCGAGTATTGCAATAAAAAACTGCATTGTTCCATTTAATAAACCTATACCACACAGACGGGTGATGTTGATAGTACTAAAAAACATAAATACTAAAAGTAGATATAGCCTCTTATGTTTTATTCATGATACATATCATGCCAGCCAACAAAAGCCCCACGTAAATTTACTATTATTATCACTACTATATATATATATATCAATTTCAAAATAGATTACCACAGTTCGACGATGTTGCCGAGATATCCAATGCTGACTGCTTGTTGATTTTTACGGTACTTACGAATGAGACCAATTATAGAATCAAGGTCATCCGAATAAACATCTAGCCAACCTTGATTATAACGCTTCTGAAGTGCTTTAGAACATACCTGAAAACCAATTTATAAGACAGAATAGGATAACCTAAAGTTATCAATACAAATAAAACTAAAAGTAGTAGTTAAAAGACCTCAGCAATAACACCAATGCATCCAGAAATCTTGGCAGCTTTAGGCTGAGCTCCACTCATTCCTCCTAGTCCAGCAGTTACGAAGACTTTTCCAGCTAGATTATCCACTCCAAGGTATTTTCGTCCTGCATTCATAATTGTGATCTAAAAATTAATAATTGATTTAATGTTACAGCTTGAATAAACATCTTCAAAATAAGCTTACCGTGGTACCATGAACGATGCCTTGTGGTCCAATATAACAGTAACTTCCAGCTGTCATTTGCCCATACTGTGTCACACCCAATGCAAAGAACTTGTCATAAAGAGACCTATTTGAATAATTCGGGATCATCTGACAAATATAGTAATTTAAAACCCAAAAATAAATAACACCGAACATATACACAACTTGATTTTATTACACTACCATTCCATTAGTTATAGTCATTCGTGGTGCATCGGCATGACTTGGAAATAGTCCCAAAGGATGGCCAGAATACATAACAAGCGTTTGAGATGATGTTATTTGAGACAGATATAATAACACAAGACGAAACTGAAATTTCAAAAAATTTTGACGTATACAAAACCAATAGTTCCCACCTGTCACTTCTTGTTCTAAAGCAATGTAATAATCATGTTTAACCGTTTTCTTTGAAAAAAAAAACTGAATTCACTTATTACCATACTTAGATTAAATATTCTCTTATCTACAATAACAAAAATAGTTAAAATTAACCTAGCAATCAACTAATTATAAATAACCAAAAGACATTCAATGACCATTCTTCAGTGGCTAGTCTCTAATCAGGTTCTCAGAGATCTCGGTTGAAAGATTTCATCAAGAGAACGGTCCTACGGGGGAATGAACTCAACCCATAAAGCCCATGACGAACTTCCCTTCCACTACGCCAAGACACTCACAAGGCCACCTCCCATCTTGGACTATACCTGAATCCAATTGCTGAAGACTTGTCCATTCCCACCGTACGTAACCAGCTCCTGTGGGAATTGCGCAACTTCAGGATCAAGATTATTGAGAATCATAAGAATAATTGCAGCTGCTTGTTGCGATTTAGCAGATATTTCCGAAAGACTCGGAGCCTTAAAAGATTAATAATCTCAAAAAACATTTAGGAAATTTAGCATATACAAATGGGGACGTTTATACCTTTAAGTGAAAGTTAGGCATGAAACGGAAAGCATAGATGTGCCCGTACTGCTCCAACTCTTCCGCGAATTCTTTCGCTAGCAGTTCATGGTGGTCAACTGGTACATACCGTAGAATATTACGAACGGCAAGCTGGCAATTAATAATTCACTTGTTCACTCAAAATTTAATCTCAGCATTTCACCTTTTTCTCCTCTTTATTCAGTCCACAATGTCTTTTTGGAGCATGTGAAACTTGAACTGCTCTTTGCTCAGTTGGAAACGAAACAAGTGGATGAAATGGGTCAACAAAAAGACTAGGCAAATCCATTCAGGTGCCTAAACCTCATATGAGGATAGTAACGCAAATTCAATAAAGTAACGATGTAAAATTGAAATTAAAATAAACAAGCCCAGCCATCTATACCACAGGCTTCCAACACTCAAAAATGGCAATGCATTGCGCCCGAATAGACCCTTCATAGGTTTTATGGGTCCTATGACCTGTTTCATAGGAGTTTCGTTGCAAACAGTGCCATTAATCGAACATTCACCTGTCCAAAACTAGACGCCTCCACAAACAACAAACTGATGTCGAGAGATACCTACGCATCATTCGGCGATGCTTCCTCTATGAAATCCTTGAATATTGCAAAAAAAAAAAAAGTGCGAGTGCTCCCATTATTTCCGGCCAGAATGCCGTCCTGGAGGCTCCAAAATCAGCAGTTTTCTAAATAAATAAATAGAAACTCAATACTTTACGAAGCTGCTCAAAAAAAACATAAAATTAATTAGCATCAAAATTGTCAAAAGATACCACCAAATATTAAGAATTGCTAAAAGCAAGCAGGGGGGCCACGATCACCTTTTCGGAATCCCGCGACTGCCAAACCCTTCAGTTATCACAATCTATGGAAAATAATGACAGTGTGTATCAGATGGGGTTTCAATGCACAATTTCACTGGTAACTGCGGGGACAACGAAGCGACAGAATGACAGCGCAGCTGTCCGCAACAGAAAAGAAAAGGAATAAATTAATACGGTACAAAACAGGATCTTAACTACAACATAAAGAACAGTATCAGCATTAGAAAAGTAAATAATAATGAGATATAATGTCAATAGGCCAGTTCAATTTAGGTAAGCCTCGTTGATGACTTTTCAGCACAAAATGTCCACCGAGACTTCGTGACTTAAATGGCCCTAACATATAAATGTCTACTCGTTATCCTCTAGACTAAGATGAGTGATCTTCGAAAAGTCGAATTCTTGAGTTGTGCCACGGTGAAAGATGTCCAATACATCCTAATAATTATCATTATTAGTATCCATCAGAATGAAACGACATAAAAATGAAGAATATGACAATACCTTGCAGGTAGTTTCAAAGTGAGTGGTGGGATCATAGGATGTTGAGATAAAAACCTGCGAATCTGTGCCAAGATCAGTAGGTTCATATACATCAGAAACAGAAATAAACCTACAAAATGTATTTAATGCCTCCTAAAAAAGTGAAAATGTAAAATGATACGACCGACTTCTCTTTAATTGGTCCCAACAACTGGAGACCAGGAAGAATCTCAGCTTCAGGATTATTGGTTTCAACTGTCGTAGAAACCATGGCTACAAACCATCCCTTTGGAGTTACCATATTCGTATTCGAACAACAGGATATGTAAATGTCTGAAATTTTCCCCATTTAAACAAAAAAACATCGTAACAAAAACCATGAATTAATTTAACTAACCATAATGTCGTCCAACCTGCTTCTGGGGAATAATAATTTGACATGACTGCGCATCGTTAGTTCCCGGTATTGGATGACTGAGTAGACAGATAGCCCGAATTACCTGACCTACCTTTTTCACACGATCAGGAACATATGATGGGTCACAATAGACCTAAGTAAGTATTTATTTAACTTCTGACTTAAAACTAGTACCAATATTATAGCTTAGTTAATAAAATGGCCTAACCTGCTTTCCTCTAACAGTTTCCTCTCCACATTTTACTCCTACTACCTTGCCATTCTCAACCACTAGACCATCAACAGGTTTGTCAAGCATGTAGGTACCACCATAAATTGCTGATAGACGGGCAAAACCCTTAAATTATTTTTTAAGAACTGTTCAGGACAAAGAAATGGATAAAATGCACACCTGTGGAAGTTCTCCAAGACCATAGAGAGGATACAAATACGGAGATTTACCATAGCGTGCTAGTGAATCAGAATACAGACGAATTTTTTCAATAGCAGGACCGAAAGGCTGCTGTTTGTAGCTAAACAAAATACCTAATAGGGAAGTGGCAAATAATTAAATACAATCCTCTTCCGCTTAACCTACTCATCATCTCTAAATAAAGCGAGAGCGTGTCCAGTGAAATCTGCAGTATTTTCATCCAGACCAAATCTATCGTACACCTATAAGTACCAATATATCCTTAAAAAAACTCCGATTTGTGTATTTCTTTACCTGCTGCATAGTGTTAACATCAGGATTAAGTCCCTGCCATGTATCCTTATTATCCTTCTCAAAACCTTGTACCCAACATAGGAATTTTTTAAAACGACGTTTCTCAAACATTCCCATGAGACTAGTGGCCAATGCCTCCATTTCATCAGCTGGTACCTTATACACCTTAAAAATTTCCTTTTAAATCAGTTCGAATTAAAGATAAATCTCAACTCCATTACCTTGCCTCCCTTGTATACATATGATCCCTCAACAGATTTGAACTCGAGGTAGCGTGTGACTCCTGTATGAATTAGCAGCTTAACCAAGGAGCCATTCGCCATTAAGAATTTAGGAATCAAATCTACATTCCAGTCACGACCGCGACCCATCTCCGGTGGTGGTTTTGCATTTGGTCCTGATATTATAGAATATGAAATTTATTAATAGCATGAAATTATTTTACACACCCAAAAACTTCTCATAAAGCTGCTCCAAGGGAGTAAGAGAGGCAGACTCTCCACCATAATAATTGTTTCTATCGATATGTAATACCTTCTTGCCAGACACGGATAACATCCCAGATATTATACATTCCTAGTAGGCATACAATTAAACAAAATAAGAAAACAATTAGAAAATAGAATACAAAGAAAACCTAAAAGTATTACTAACTTTAAGTCCAGTTCCGAGAACAATGGCATCGTATTCCTCATCCATTGTAAAATTTTAACACTTAAAAGTAGGAGTCTAACCGCTAGAATTTAATTACTGCATATAGCCTCGAAAAAAAAGTACCACGCACATTATTAAGGCAACATAACTGATGGACAAACCAGTGACAGTAATAAAGATACGATAGCATAAATTTATTAGGATCTATATTCTAATTTTTTATGGCTAGAAGAGCGTAATTCACACCCTGCATGGAAGTCCATTCCCAGTGATTTCTGAGAGGCCAATACGTAAAACCATTCACAGCTCTGTAATACTTAAGCATAACATTAAAATCAAATTAGATGTCAGATAAAACAAAAATTAAAAGAACCTGATGCTGCAATTATTTTCCTCGAGAATTTTAGCCAGTTGATCTGGTTTCACAAATTTCTCCCAATCATGAACTCCCGATGGGACAATACCTAATACGTCCTAAAAAAACTATACTATGACAATATTTAAATGTTCAAAAGAACAACAACTGAACGAATAAGTAAATATTATCTCACCTCAGCAAACCATATAGCTGTTATCCAGCTACATATAGTCTTGTTTATTGTAGTAAAGAATAGAGGTGCATTTGGTTTCGCTAATCGAGTACATGCTTTGACAAAAGAATCGAGATCAGCCACATGTTCTAGTATCTCTGATGCGATAATAGCGTCAAAAGCTGGAAGGTATTGTTTACATATTATACACATAGTTTCACTACTTCCGTATGACTTGTGCCACCACACTGATTTTACTCCTAGAATATACTCGTTCAATAAAAGCATGCTTACATCTCATTACAACCTTATATATAATATCGATAATATATAATTAAACGAAACTAAAGATACGCACGGAGTAAAATAAAAAATTATTTCTCAGATATGCGGTAGTTATACCGTGTATTAATCTCTAAAAATATTTGTCAATTAATGATCGGAGTTGCCGATTGAGAGGCGCGGGCACAAAATGAGCGGGCCACATAGGCTGATCGATACAACAAAACAGCGAAAAAGGAGACGAATGCGGCGCTCACGCGCGGCTAGTCGATGGTCAACATTGCGGACGCCAAACGTAGATCAATCCACTAAACATTACTACAAACTACAGATAATTCGAGTACCTATTAATAATATTTGTATAAGGCAAGGGTATACATGAATCCGACAAAAATTTTCAAACATTCAGAATGTGAAAACACTCACTTTGAGTCTTTAATGTAAAATTGAGCCTAATTAATAGAAATAACCAAAATTTTCATTGAATATTAATAGATTTGTAAGAAATAATAATTTCATCAGAATAGATATTAAACTAGACTCCAATCAAATATTTAAAATAATAACTAATAACCTAAGAATGAGACAAAACCACAGTAGCAGTGATCTAAATGCCGAGAAATAGATAAATAAATGAACGAAAAACTACCGTAATAATACGTCATAAAAAGTAGCATAGATGCCTAAATTAGGTTTTGTTCAATAGTTTAAAGGAAATATTATCGTGTTATTTAAAAGTTATTTGAAAAATTCCATGATAATAAGCGACATTATAATATAATCGACTTCTAGTATATTTTGCAACAAGGTAGCACTAAGATACGCTCATTTATTTTTTTTCAAGTATTTTAAAAGAAAATGAAAGTAATGTTATAAGCACAATTAAACAGCATATATAGGCAAATATGAACAAAATATGCTACTTTTATCGGGATTTCATGTAATGTTTTAATGAAAAGAAAACTCCAGTAAAATATCACCTAACTTTAAACATTTTTGACCTACACTTAAGGTTTGCAAAAAAATTTGACTTTCTCGCTCATTCTAAGCAACTATGGCAATATAATGCAATAGTATCGCGATATATTTCCTCCTATATTCTCAAAACACAAGAATGCTACGCAATATTTTGACCCCGATGTTTCATTCTCAAGTTAAAATTATAAGTAGGCTAAAATAGTATTATGAAAATATATACCCTCTTCATTTTGTTCCACAAATTCTTCTGCAGTTCCTACGTGATATGAAATTCTCTCAGATACTCCAGTGACTTGAAGCGGTCGTGACATAAGAACTTTACGAGCCGCCAAAACCTAAAGTGCCTTAGTTTTAACATTTATGCCATTATTTACAAATGATCACAGTACTACCATAAAACAGTATTTACAGCCTTCTCTGTAGCATCTAATCCTGTTACTCGTAATCCAGTACGAGCTAATGGAACGGATAATAGTCCTCCGCCACTTCCAATGTCTAGCACATGAATCCTTTTATTCTGAAGGGTAATATCTAAAAAATTCCACAAAAAAAAACCCTCAGAATCTAGAGTAAAACTAACTTACTGCACCAATATTCCGTAATATCCACGGCACCCTTAGTTGATTAAGCGAGTGAAGAGCTTTGAATGGTCCTTGTTCATCAGCCCACTGTGATGATAATTCTTGAAATTTCTCAACTTCCTTATTGTCTAAAGAAAATGCACTGGTAGAATGTTGTCTTAAAATAGTCCTCTGTCGGATACCTCGAGAAATGTACCGAAAGGGAGTGTGAACCATGATTCGCTACAATAAACTTAACCTAATACACAATATACATAGGACAATACAATACACATTAAGTATTAGGGAAAGATACCTCATTGTCATGACGAAATAAGTACCAATCATTTGAAAAGCCTTTATACTCGTATCAATACTACAATAATAATTGTACTAAGACAGGATATCTATATAAGTATGAAGCGAAATATAGAAAAACGTAAACCTATATCACTAGCCGAAAATAAGAAATTAATCTGTTCCAGCAAGAAATTTTGATAGAAAATCCTTCGGCTTCGCTTCAACATTTTCACGAAAAAGATAGTTACGAACATGATCCGGATTGTAAAAAGCATAGCGAATCGAATAAATGTGCTGAAAGATAGCTACTGAAAATAGTGATAAATACTAAGCTATAGCTATTACAACGAAAAAATAAGCATAAAAAACTATGTAATCACCTGTTTAGTCTCGCCTACAAGTCTATCAATAACACGAACATCTGTGAGATGGGCATTCTTCAAGAACTGTTGCTTTAATACCGCACGAAAAACTCCAAGAGGCATATCGGTCATACCGTAATCCCACCAGAACTTAGGTGTAAGGCGTTGTCTAAAGAAGACAATTTATTAATAAATTTTCATGCCAAAAAGAAATATCTCCACTTACAATTCCTTATAAATCTCCAGGACAGATCTTCTAGCTTGGTCACTGTTAGAAGATGTCACGGGTAAGACTGATTTTACAATACTAGACCCCACATGCGTAATTCTTGCAGGTGTTGACATTATGACAAGGTATCCCCTTTAGTAACCTTGAAAATTGTCTTCAATTTAAAAACAGAAACTAACATCTTGATGACACCATGTATTAGTACACGTGACATAACTCACTCTAGCTTCAAGGAATTCAACCTTTCGTTCCAGGAGATGAAGTTTATCACTTAGAGTAGCAAGTTTGCTTCGACACGAAAGTTCTAAAAAGTAGCAAAACTTCTCAATACGCCTTCTTTAAATTAGCAAGAACTATAACTCAAGCAAAGGCCTACTGAATTTTTTAAATGATTAACTCTATTTGTAATCATTGTGACTTGTAACTTCAAAAAAATGCACAAATAAACGTCTCACCAAAGCTGGACAAGAAGTTAGCGATGTTCTTGATGTTATCAGCAATTATCTGTAAATAAAACAATCATCTAATCTGTTTCTAAAAATTCCAGTATAAAAGCACCACTTCTGTAGTCAGAAGAAAATAATAAACGTTAACACTGGACCTAGCACAATATATAATATTAAATTTATTAACAGCCACATATATTTTTAAGTTTCTAGCTACAGATATATATATATATATATATGTATACGGTAAGCAAAATATACTAATAATAATAACAGCGCATGAACCGTAAAACGATAATAGGTCTTACGTTCGGTAGCAGGAAAAAAATTTCATTTTAATACTAGGTATAAGCTAACCACTGCTGCAAAATTTCAGACTTTCCCTAAACATAGAAGTCGCTTTCCCAAAATCTACAAAACAACTTAAATTATTAATGGTTTTAGTAATTAATTATTGCAACTTCATTATTAGAAAATCACCAAAGAAATACTAATGCATTTTTCTCTTTATAAAAATTCAAAACTGTGAATTTACAATCAATATCTACCGAACACCTCAAAAATGACATGAGATTAAGAAGTATTAAGGATATCAACTACAAGATCAATTAAAACAAAAAATTCATGATCGAAAACATTCATCGCTGACCTGCTCGTATTCTCTGTTATCCCAATCGTCACGTAGTTGGCGCTGTATAGTGCCGACCGCGCTCATCCAATAACTAGACAACTGCCGCATGGTCTAAACCAAAACTAAATTATGTTGCGATAACGTGCGTAGTTAATCAGCTATGATCTTTTTGAGACCAAAAATTACTATTTTCATTTTTGTTAAGTCAACTTAATCAAGGGCACATTCAATACCAGCAGTGGGTGTAATGCCATATAAGTTATTTGTTTCTGAGAAAATCAACATTTTAGGGAAGTTCTATTGTGATATGCATATTTTTATGACATACTGTAACTTTAGTATTTCATGTACGCATTCGCAGCTGACTAAACAATCAATACAATGGAAATTTGTTTCTACACTTGGGTTATAGTTTAGCGTTACTGTTGTTGTACTAGGCCATTGTTCTGTAAATTTAACTGCTGTATGTACAACATTGATTCCTTTGGTAGGAATTAAAACGATTTATTTGTTCACATTTGTAGCCAAACATGTCCATTATATACAATTGCACAATAAGTACTTGGTTTATTAGATTATTTTAAGGAAAATTAAAATAAGCATAAAATTGGACATTATTAGTAATTATGTGTAATTGAAATTTAGATTTCTATCTTTATTTTTATTGTTTTATTGGCTGTAATTAGCCCTTTATTTCAGCTATCACGAATTAAACGAGAAAGTAACTAATTCCCTTTTGCCACACTACTTAAAATAATTAAATTATTCTAGTTCCTTAAGGCGGGGTAAACAGGTTGCAATGTTTGCCATGATTAATAGAGTTTTGGAATGGTTCCGAAGTTTATTCTGGAAAGAAGAAATGGAACTAACTCTTGTGGGCCTTCAAAATTCAGGAAAAACGACATTTGTGAATGTCATCGCTGTAAGGTTTTTTCATTGTTGTTTTACATCGCCTATCAAATGTAGTTTTTAAGTACTGAACTCTATTTATTTCAGAGTGGTCAATTTACTGAAGATATGATCCCAACTGTAGGATTCAACATGAGAAAAATTACAAAAGGAAATGTGACAATCAAGGTACTTAAGCTGAATCTTTTATCACTTTCACGTTAATAGGGTTAGTTTATCTTTTATGAGAAATATGCTATCGCGTAATTATTATTTGTTACACTTCGTGTTATTATTCGTCTGAATCTATTACCTGTAATGTAGTTTCTTATTTTTTCTTTTACTTAGACGTACTTAATTACATTGGTAGATATTCATTCCTTTTGTTAAGCTTTGGGATATTGGCGGTCAGCCACGCTTCCGTTCTATGTGGGAAAGATATTGTCGTGGAGTAAATGCTATAGTCTTTATGGTTGATGCTGCTGATGAAGATAAATTAGAGGTATAAATTTGTACAAATATTCAGATTATAGCATGATATATTATAAGTTTGATTTAGGCTTCTCGAAATGAATTAATGCAACTGTTAGATAAGGCACAACTTGATGCCATCCCAGTTTTGGTTCTGGGCAATAAAAAGGACCTACCAGGAGCTCTTGACGAGCGACAACTCATTGAAAGGATGCAAGTTTCTTTTATGTTGCACATTTAAAGCAAATAATAGATTTAGTGATGTATGGAGAAGATTCTTTGCTTTACTAAGCAAAATTTTATTAAATACTGCTTATATCCATTATATCTACTTGATATTTTAACGTTATACTTAAATAGTATCGTTGTCGAAATGTATAACTTTGATCATATTGATTTATAAATGTCTCTACTACATTTTTTCCATTTAATTAAAATTTATAGGAATCTATCAACAATCCAGAATCGCGAAATATGTTGCTACTCGATCTCATGTAAGGAAAAGGAGAATATTGGTTTGTATTTTGTAGTAAATCTTTTTCATAAAGTTATTTATTTATAGTATTGAGAAGATAACATTGATCCCCTACTTTTATTCAGATATTACACTGCAGTGGTTGATTCAACACTCAAAAAGTCAACGTTGAATAACAAAAGCAGATTTTGTAGATTTTCCACCTCTCAATATTGCTATCATCTTCTCTTTGTATGCTACTTTTTTTTATTCTCCATTATTTATCCATCGCAAATTCATCATGTTGGTATGCTTATTTTTTCACGTTTATCTTTACATTCTCCTAGGATGATTGGATTTCCAATTAGGATGCTTTTACAGTTAATGGCGATAATGGTTTTTGAGTGATACTTTACTAGATCTGTTCTTCTTTATCGATGTAGCTTTTTTTGGAATTTGTAAATTATAACAGATTATAATGCTTCCCATTTACATTTAGGGGCGTACTCACCATTTCAATGCTATGAAAATTGTACCTTACCCAAGTTTTATAAATTTATTCATAATAAACATATTTATTAACATCAACTTGAAACGGTCGTTCATACTATCAGATACTAATACATAATTGATAGACAATGTAGCGGTCGCACTCAGCAGCTAGGAGTTTCCCACAAGAGAAATTAAATTAGAAGAATGTATATATCGACCAATATTGGATTTCCTTAGCGATGGATATACAGCTTATTTCATTACTTCTACCAACAGTACAATTTATCCTTAATTTTCCCTCTAATCGTAGAAAGCCTATACTATGACTACGAAACTGATATCAGCAAAGTGTTCTCTATTGAAATCAATCGTCAGCTACGTGGGCTGAGCAGACTTGTCCCGAATCGACTCAACCTAAGATCCTAAATAACTGAATTGGTAGAATGAACATGAGCTCTCACGAGTATCATTGAGGTGTCGTAGTTTAAGAAATAGTAAGAGAAACTGTATAAATGACGTTAAATTAAATACGGTGCACCGGAATCGATTACAACGGGGTTGAGCAAGGTGGTTGGGGTAGACTCCAATTGTGCGTGGGTAGTGGAAAGCTGTAGGTAATATCTACGGTTCTACTAGCAGGGTAGCCGCGTACTTCGCGATTGCTTTCTTATCCTTGATAACTTTCACTATATATATTCCTTCATCAGAAGAACCAATATTCTGAAAAGCGACTCATACTACTTGTGAAAATTAATCTAAGCACGATAAATATTACATTAAAAATACTGAATATAGATTTACTATAATCTTTTTTGTAATACCTTAAAATCGAGCTTGAATGTGTTCCCAGACTTGACAGATTTCAGCCTATCTGATTTCTCAATCTTCTCGGACCCTTTGAACCATTGCACGGTATAACCCTCTGCATGCTCCAGCTCCAAGACAAATTTAGCAGTCGAACCCGATGAAGCACTCAATGAGCTAGGCAACCTGACCACTGTAGGTTCATTTTTTCCATCTGCAATATCAATATGGTAAAATAGATCATGTTAATTGCAATGCTATATATTGTACATTTGATTGCATCCTGACCTATAACAATAACTGAAGCTACTGAAACCAGGTTCGTTCCTCTTTTGCGTACTTCCAGTTGATACTGTCCAGCATCATCAGATTGGGCATTATTAATCGTTAATCGGTACTTATCGCCTTCTTGGCTTACCACTAACCGTTCATCTGTTTTTACCTATAAAAAACTAGATTAATAGAAGCTTATTAATCATTTCTAATTAGTCAAAGTCTAGCCAGGGAACCCACTTCTTTACCATTTTTCATCCAAAGAACTTCTTCACCCTCGCCTGAGACTGATGCTTCAAGACTTCCCACCGATCCAACATTAATTAATTGACCTGTCAGATGACGAGTAAGTCTGGAAAATTATTAAATAATCAAACAGTACATCTGTATGATAGTTATATTAAGAGCCATTACCTCAGTGAATCATTCGATGATCCGTTTAGGTGGCCATTTCCACCTGACTTTGATCGCACACTAAGTGTAGCTTTACTTGATTCTTGTCCAGCCGAGTTACTTGCTCTACAGAAATATTCGCCAGAGTCTTCTAGATTTGTATTTGAGATATGCAGTTCAGCTATTCCATCAGTGAACGTGCTCCGAAATCTAGATTCACAAATTCTTTCACCGTTATGAAGCCACTCGATAATAGGCTCAGGTGTAGCATTGATCTAAAAATAATAAGAATATTATTGCTTCAAACTGATTTAACATACCATAATTACTTGATATAAATCCGTTAAAATTGCACAAACCTGACAAGTGAATTCGGCAGAATCTCCAGAATCAACCTCTATATTCTGGAGTTTAGAAACAAATTTAGGAGGTTCTGTAGAAACTTTCATCTTAAGATCATCTTTGGCTGATTTGGTATCAGGAGAGATGTCTCTTATTAATGAACTTCTACGAATATCAGCGAATGATCGAGACCTCTCAACTTCTCCCATACGCAGTGAATCGTACACTCTTCTTGTTCGCAATGATGAAACATGTGGAATAGGCTCTCCACCTTTAGTTTGAACAGTAATAACACATTCGGTGTAGTCTTCTCCAAGTGGATTTGTTGCTGAACAACTATATGTTCCCGCGTCGTCAAGTCTAGCGTTGAAAATTTCCAGTGAACATACTCCGCTACGGAACGTGAGTTGCACTCTATCTTGGTCAACTGGTCTGCCATCTTTAAGCCAAACAACTTTCGGAACAGGATTGCCTTGTAATGAACAAATTAGTTTGCACTGATGATTTTTTTGAATTAGACGTGGCCTCAAGTGGAAAGAAAATTTTGGTGGGCATTCCTTTTCTTTAAATTCTTCAACTTTAGGCGGTGATGGTGCTTTACGCATTGGTTCTAGTGGTTCCAATTTAAATGGCTCATTGAGCTTATTAACATTTAGGAAGACAATCTCTTCCTTGGATCCGTACGAGTTCTTAGCACGAACTATGTATTCTCCTTTATCTTCCATTTTAACTCGGTTGATAGTAAGCGCGTAGTCGTTGTCATTGTATTTCTTCATGTATTTCACGCTCTGTTTTAATTCACGAGAATCACGATGCCAGGTAACAATTGGAGGGGACGAAGCAATAACTCGACAATAGAAGTTAGCACTCTGACCCTCCGCCACAGCCGTACTGTATGGTTTAATAATGAATCTTGGTTGAGCTTCAGAACGATCGAAAAATGCGTCATGGATACTATATTCTTGCGGACGATGTTTACATAGAGAACTAAAGTTGGAAATTCTTCCTAGTGATGGCATCGGTTCGGGCCAAGCATCCTGAATTTAAATTCATTAAATGTGACCATCTATATAAAATATCCCTTTTAATAAAATCATTGCAGAAAAATCTAAATTTACATATTTATGTCTGATAGAATCTCGGATGGAGTGGTATCTAGTGCTTGGAATAATGTCATTATGCCCTATGAGACCACTTGATAACCATGGATGCTCTAAAGCTTGATGAATTGTCATTCGATTGCTGAAAAATCATTTTCTAAATTTTTGCATAATTTTATATTGTAAAATCCATACTATAATATTTACCTAGTATCTGCTACTAAAAGCTTTTTTATGAAATCTTTGCCTTCTTCGGAGATATTATTGAAGACAGCATCATCCATATTCCAGTCACAATTCTTAACATTGTTTAAAGTCTCCGTATCGTTCTCTCCACCAAAAGGAGAAAGACCAGAAAGAAGAATATAAGCCAGAACTCCTACGCTCCACATATCTGTGAAGTATCCCACGGGATTACCATTTGCTACCTCAGGAGCTGCGAATTCTGCAGTTCCCGTAGTAACCTAAATTTTTCTCCGTATTCAATTAAATAATTAGTTGTCTTAATAATATATCTTGTATTTAGTAAGATGAACTTTTTGACCACTTAATCAGATTTGTTTTCAACTTAGAATCTGAGAAACAGTTATCTATAAAGTAATGCAACTCAAATTAAACTATTTATTTATATAAATATGTGTAATAAGTCTTTCCTCACCTTTACGCTGTTTCTGGGATCAAGATGAGAAGTGAGTCCAAAATCAATAAGCTTTAATTCCTTGCTTTTCTTTGTAGTGAACATGATATTTTCTGGTTTGAGATCAAGATGTACATAATTCATTTCGTGCATGTGACAAAGTGCCTTGCACACTTGCCGGGTGTATTCAATAGCTTCCGCTTCTGACATTTTGTTAGAATCGTCAGCAACTTTCTCAAAAAGTTCTCCTCCGGACATGCTAAAATATGTTCAACAATGAATTATAAATATCAAACTTCTAGCTAACTTTCCAAACTCACAATTCATATATCATGACCATCTCTTTATCATCCTCAAATGCATCATGAAGATTGATAAGTGTTGGATGTCGCAATATTGACATAGTGTTGATTTCCTTCCGCACCGTGTCTTTATCTGCTTCATGTGGTGTATTTACGAACTTGGCAGCAAATGTATTCCCTGTAGCTCGTTCTGTACAACGGTGAACAACGCCAAATGCACCCCTAGAATAAGGATTTTCCATAGAATTTAAAGGAATACTTAATTTACATTAGACAAATAAAACCTTAATTGAACTCACGTTCCAATTTCTTCATGGATGTCGTAGTGATCGAGTACAGAGTCATGCTTAATCTCTACATTTTGAGGATAATACTGTTTCCACAAATCAAATACATAACTGTCATAATTAGAAAGTACAGGGCCTTTGCCCCTAATAATTTTGCCCGTATCATCAACATCGTATCCTCTTCTTCTAATCCTCTCATTACCTGGGATAATTACTGGCGCTGTTGATTCACATGGCTTAGATATTCCGTGTTTGTTCTCAGCACTAATTCTAAATTCATATGTATTTTTCGGTCGACATCCTTCAACAGTGAGATAAGTATAACGAGTCTTCGCACAAGGTGTCCAAGAACCTCCATTTATATCTCTTTTCTCAATTACGTAACTAGTGACAGCCGATCCTCCATCAAGGACTGGAGGTTTCCATGAAAGAATAACAGCCTCATCGAGAACATTTTCCACTATGGGGAAGCGAGGGGGTTCGGGTCTATCCGCTACAGTAACAGCCACAGTTCCCGAATCCTGACCGACAGAGTTTTCAACAGTCACCCTATACTGTCCAAAATCTTCACGTGTAGCGTCACTGATGCGGAGAATAGCGAAGCGGTTCTCCGTGATTATAGTATATCGACCTCCATTTTCTATCTTTTCCCCATCCTTTGCCCAACGGGACTCTGCATTTGGATATGCTTTAAATGGTATCTTCAGCTCGATAGTTTCACCTTTTTGGCTTTCTAATCCACCGTGATACTTTGGAGGAATAAATACGCGCGGTTTTGTCTTGATTTGTAGTTGTGCTCTTGTACTTTTAGTTCCTGATGAGTTGGTTGCTCGACATGTATACTCGTCAGCATCCTCAGAAGTTATCTTGTTAATCATGAGAACTTGTACATCTCCTTTGCTGATAATTGTATACTTGGATGTATCAACAAGCTCTTTTACGCCTCGGAACCATCGGTATTCAGGTCGAGGATAGCCTGTTATTTCGCACTCAAATTTAGCACCTCTAGAAGTTTCAGCTGTTTGATCGCTCAGTGGAACTACAATTTCTGGTGGCTTACCCGCTCCAGTTGAAGTGAATTGCATTATATCCCTAAAAATAAGCATTTTCTAAAAAGAATATCTTGAAAAACTTAGACATTTTAATATTTTATATAAAATAATGAAATATAACTCTTGTCGCTTAATAAATTAAAAATTGAATTAAATTTAAAAAAAAACAACAGCAAAAAAAGCTTACATATCGACAGACTCAGAAAACCCAGCATCATTCACTGCGAATACACGAAACTTATATTTTCTGCCATCAATTAAATTGGGAATATTGAATATGTTGGACGGTGAAGGGTTCTGATTGCATCTGATCCACGTGTCCTGCCCATCTTCACATTTTTCAACAATATATCCTCGTATTCTACCACCTCCATCCGAAATAGGCCTATGCCATGTTAGTGATACGAAATCAGTTCCAATTTCACTAATTTCCGGATCAACCGGTGGGCTAGGTGGATCAAAGGGAAGACGAGTTATGATCGAGTTCTCCCCAACTAGAGGAGCTCCCTGTCCATTTTCATTAACTGCACTAACCCGAAACTCGTATTCATGATTCTCAAATAGGCCTTGAATGGTGAAAGAAAGGTCGCGCACTGAAGATGCAACAACGGTCCATTCCTCTTTTGTTACATCTCTTTTCTCAATAACATAATTTGTAATTTTCGATCCACCATCATCAACTGGTGGTCTCCATGAAAGACAAGCTTGATGTTGTGTTATGCTGCTGAAATGCAGTGGACCTTGAGGGGAAGATGGTAATCCTGTTACGTTTAGCCAAAAACCAGTTGAAGCCTCTCCGCTATCGTTACTAATATTATATTCATAACGGCCAGCTTCTCGGGTAGATAAAGAAGGAATTGTGATTAAGATATGATCATCAAAATCAACGACCCTAATAGTAGGATGATTAGAATCGATTTCTTCTTTATTTAATGTCAGGAAGTGACGGAAAGGAGCTGTTCCCGAGAAATAAATCTTTAATCGAACCATGTCTCCCATTGGTAAAATCGTATTTGGTACATCTTTCTCAATCACTGGTGGTGCTGAAAATGATATTAGAAATTAAATATTACTAGAATAAAGAATTTCTCTATTTAATCTAATCCTACCTTGAACAGAAAGTCGAGCAGTCGCAGAATCACTTCCGTAAACGTTGGAAACCTCACAAGTATAGTCCCCTGCATCAATATCCCAGACTTCTTTAATGATAAACTTGAAGGTTCCCTCATGAGATTCGAAACGGTAGCGGCTGCTTTCTGGTAGTTCTCTTCCATTTCGCATCCACCGACATGTTGGTGCAGGTCTTCCTATTGCTTCACATGTAAACACAGCTCTCCTGTTATATGGCTGCGCAGTATCTTCTGGTTTAACAACAATTTGAGGTCTTGATCCACCTAGATCTTGAATCTTAATTGGACTTGTAGGAAGGGAAGGGATTCCTTTTCCGGAAGAATTACTGGCTATGATTCGGAATTCGTAGTCATGAAACTCTTTAAGACTAGGAACGGTGAACTCTGGATCACGAACATTATAATCATTCACTTTAATCCACATCGTACTACCAAATTCACGTTGCTCCACAATATATCCAGTAATCTTTGACCCTCCATCATCAATGGGTGGCAGCCATGTCAGTGTGACATGATTACGCCCTATAGAAGCAGCACTAACTTGACTAGGTGGTCCAGGAGGTCCAAACTTCGAACGTAATTTGATTCTTTCAGAAGGATGGGAAGGTTTTGAGTATCCTGCTGCGTTTTTGGCAATTATTCGGAACTCATACTCTCCACAATCTCGAAGACCAGTAACCTTCATCGATGGATACTTGGCCAAGTCAGTACTGGCGTTAATCCATTTTGTAGAATTGGAATCTCTATACTGTACCTGATACCCAATAATCTTGGATCCCCCATCAGAAGGAGGATCCCACTCGAGATCCACCCATGTGCTATCTATATCGTGAGGAACAGGAGGATCAGGTTGATTGGGGACATTGAACTGATATTTGGCAATGATGGGATCTATATTTTCCAGTGGTACTGAGATACCATATTGGTTTTCAGCACAAACTCGAAATTTGTAGCGTTCTCCTTCATGTAAATTAGGAACTGTATATGTGGTATTTCTAACAAATGAAGATACTTTTTCCCATTTAGGATCTGCTCCCTTCAAACACAATTTTTCAATTATATAATTAGTGATTGGAGCTCCACCATCTGTTTTTGGAGGTTTCCAAGTGAGAGTACAGCAGTCGGGAGAAATATCAGTTGTATCCAAAGGACCTTCGGGTGGTCCAGGTCGATCAACTACTTTCAAACGAACATTAGCACTGTCACTGCCCATGTTGTTCTCCATCTAAAACTGTCAAAATAACTAGAAGGAAAGAAAAAATAGAATGTGGGAATAACTGAGTCCTACATGAATATTATACAATCCACTGTCAGTAAGCTCGCATTTCTCAATCTCCATAATCGTAAGATAGTCGTTATTCTCAATCTTGTTTCTTTTGTCCCGTTCATCAAGTTTCATATTTTCTCTAGACCATGTGATTTTTGGAATAGGTGTAGCTGCGTATGGAACGAGAATCTACAAATAATATCTGAATATACTGACTACTTCTAAATACCGTAATTTTATATTTCCTTTTCATTTTACTATCTAACCTTACCTTAGCAGTTTCTCCAGCATAAGCAATGATATCCCTAGTTAGCATTGACATATTGATCACTGGTCTGGTTGGAGAACTATCCGCTGCTATAGGCACACTGTTCTCACTATAAGCTCCACTACCAGCAGCATTTACAGCACAGACTCGGAATTCATATGTTTTCTTTGGAATAAGAGCGGTGACCTAAAAATATACTAACTTGTGATCTGATATAACATTATTATAATGTTTGTGGCATACACACATGTGCTTAATATAGCCTTTTACTAAATAGAAGGATAATTATTAAGATAAACATCTTCAAAATTCAACCATAATCAATGATTCTCAGTTCTTACCCTATATTTAGTATCGGGAACTGTTCCAAAAGCGGCACGTGTCCATTCTTTTGTTCCAGATTCTCTTTTTTCAATGATGTACCCTTGAATCGGAGCTCCACCATCACTAAGTGGTCTCGTCCACTGAAGGACTATTGCTTCTTCCGATGTCTCTATTGCTTCAGGTTGACCAGGTGCGCCAGGAGTATCTAAAAAGAAGAAAACATTATTGATCCCATATGTATTCTAAATCGCTCATAAATTTTCAAAAATGAATATGTAAATATTGACCAAATGGATTTTTGGCGACGATCGCTTCATCAGTATCCAACGGCTGGCCAATTCCATACTGATTTTCAGCCATAACTCGAAACTCGTATGGTTGTCCGTTGTCGAGATTTCTTACTCTCAATGAGGTTCCGATAGGATGTCCTACTTTTACCCACTCTCCTCCTGGAGTTCTCTTCTCTACTACATAATTGGTTATATAATCTCCTCCATTATCTTTTGGTGGTGCCCAGTGAAGAGTCATAGCATCTCCCTGAATTTCTGTTGCCCTGATCGGTCCAGTTGGCTTCCCAGGAACATCCAAAACGTTAACATTCAGTTTAGCAGTGTCCTTACCAAATCTATTAGAAACATTTATTTTGTAAGGGCCAGCATCAGTCCTTTTCGCATTAGTAGTTGTGATTATAATTTCTCCTGGTAAGACGTCAACAACAGTGCGGTCATTTTCAAATAATGGGTTTCCAGCATTAAAAATATCCACTATTGGCTTAGGGTTTCCTCCTGTATAGGGTATTTTAATTTGGATTGTCTCTCCAGCACGAACAGTGATGTCCTTTAAGTTCGTAAGGTCTAGACATGGTCTACCAGGTTGCTCTTGAATTACTACAAGATCAGAAGGACGTGACGGCTCTCCTTCTCCAGCTACATTAACTGCGGTAACGCGGAATTCATATTCCTCTTTTTCACCGAGATTATCAACAACCAAGCTCATATCCTGCAATATTATTATATTAAAATAGTCACCCCGGAGTATATCCAAATTATTTTTTAAAGCCTTTTTTTTCAAGTCACAGCATAATTTATTTTACCTTTACGAGTCTATCATTACATCGTGACCACTCAGTATCACCGAGTTTCTTCTTCTCAACTATATAACCATCTAAAGGTGCACCACCATCCCTTATAGGCCTGCTCCAAGTGATTTCAGCGGAATTTTTGGTAATCTTGCCAATTCTTGGTTGATCGGGAGCACCTGGTGGCACTAAAAAACCAGCGCTGTTATAAAAATATTAACATATACTTTAAACAAAAAATGCAACTTACCTACAAATGGTCTACAGGTAACTGGCTCTGTTCCATTACTTGCTTCTCCCTCTCCCGCTGCATTAACCGCACGGACTCTAAACTGGTATGTCTCTCCTTCATGAAGGCCAGTAATCGTAGCTTCTGTGCTCTTAATTAATGGCATTTTTATTGGTGCCCAGTCACCACCGCCTCTCTTTTCGAATCGTTCCACTACGTATCCCAAAATTGGTGATCCGCCATCATCTCTAGGTGGGTTCCAAGCTAGTGATACCATATGACTATCGTAGCCTGTGATTTCTGGAGTAGATGGTGGCCCTGGTGGATCAAAAGGATCTCTTATAAGAATTGGTGCTCCACTACAGTAATCTGATAATCCAACCATATTTTCTGCCCTTATTCTGAATCGATACTGTTGCCCATTTTCCAAACCACGGACAGTGTAGGATGTCCCAGAGATACTTCCTGGCACTTTTTCCCATAACTGTGAGCCAATTTCTTGGTACTCAATCTTGTATCCAGTAATTTCCGTTCCTCCATCATCTTTAGGAACAATCCAATTGAGAGTGCAAGTTCTACGTGTTATCTCTGGATATGTGAGACATTCAGGAGCAGCAGGTCTATCGATGACAGTTATCTTAATATTAGCTTCAATATCTCCATAATTATTAGTGGCCTTGATTTTTACAGATCCACTATCGCTTCTGCGAGTTGTTTTAATAAGAAGCCTGGTTTGAGTTTCAGTATTTTCAATGCCTGGAAGTTCTTTGCCCTCTCGTATCCACCTAATTTCAGGAATAGGTGATCCGGTAAAGGGAATAATAATGTCGAGTGGATCTCCAGCCTTCACACGGAATTCTTTGCCATCAATATCAAGATCAAAAGTAGGTGCTTCAAACATTGGCCGAGCAGTAGCTGCACTGGAGGGTTCTGAAGGAGCACCTGGTCCGGCCTTGTTGACGGCTACCACACGGTATTCATATGTGTGGTCCTTTTGTACGCGAGTATCAGAGAAAACATTTCCTTGTACAGGGGTAGTATTAACCTAAGTAAATTCTAATTTAGTGAAAAAATTTCCAGAAAAAACTTGCAAAACCAAATATTTTTTTGATTAAACACCTTGATGTAACGTCCTGTTTTGATATCCTTACGTTCAATATCATAGTGTGAAATTGGTGATCCTCCATTATCTCGAGGCGGTTCCCATTTAATATCAATGTGATCAACATCCGTATCAATAATTTGTGGCTGAAGATTTTATTTTATGTATTAATTAAATATTTATTTATAAAAGTATTCTCACTTTTCCAGGTTTCCCAGGAGTTCCAAATGGATCCTTAGCAAGTACTGGTTCACTAGTACTCAGTGGATCTGACCTTCCAAAAGCGTTTTCTGCTGTAACTCTCAACTCGTACTCGTGTCCCTCCAAAAGTTTTGGTACCGTTACTGAGGTTCCAGTAACGAAGCTAGAGACGGGCACCCAAGTGTTTGTTTTTGTATCTCGCTTCTCTACAACGTAGTTAGTGATCTCTGACCCCCCATCATCCGCAGGAATCTTCCATGACATGACACAACTGTCCTTTGTAATATTCGAAATTTCTATAGGACCTTCGGGAGCGGAGGGACGGTCTAAAGTAATATTCGTGATTTCCAAGAATAACAAATAAGTACTTTATTCATTTTTACCTTGCACAAGGACTTCGAAAACGCCCTCATCCTCGCCAACTTCATTGCTAACTTTAAGGGTGTATGGTCCACCATCTGCTCTTTTAGCAGAAGGGAAAAATATACTAGTAATACCGCTCTTTGAATCAACGAGGAGTTCAGGTGCCAAAGCCTGACCCTCTTGAAAAGTCCATGTAGCAACAGGATCAGGTGCACCCACAAATTCTACCTCCATAGTTTGTGAAAATCCAGCCCTCACTTTAATCTTCCGTATTTGAGTCAATATTTTTGGCTTCACTGCAATGATTATATTTTCACTCAAATGCTATCTTAAAAATGCAATAATATATAAGATTCGAATAACTGACTGTATCTAGCCTTCGTAATTTGTGCATCAGTAGGTTCTGATGGATCAGATGGACCTGCTTCATTCACAGCAATAACACGAAATTCATATTCAACACCAGGCTTAAGATGAGTAGCCGAAAAGGTAGTTCCAGAAGTTTTCCCAGCTTCTGACCAGAGAAAACTGCCTTTTTCTTTTTTTTCTATAGTGTATCCTTTAATAGGTGATCCTCCATTATTGGCTGGAGGTTTCCACTGGATGTCAATTCGGTCCTTATCCCAGTCAACCACTTGAGGTTTCTCTACAGCATCAGGCACGTCTAAAATTAAAATCTCACAAACTTATTAAAACAATACAAAAGCCCAAAAATACTTTGTGACAAATATTTATTAGCCCCAAAATTAATGGCAGAATTATAAATGCAACTAACCAATTTCATTCTTTGCAACGATCGCATCCTCGGCAGTGAGAGATTTTGACTCCCCTTGTAAGTTGACAGCCTTCACTCGAAATTGGTATTCTTTACCAGGAACCAATTTTCCAACTTTTGCAGTACAGTCAGGGAACTCTCCAACCTCTTGCCAAGTGCCACGTGACGTGTCCATTTTTTCAACCACATAATGGAGTATCTCAGACCCTAGCAATGCAATATATTGGTAGATATTTCTGAGTGTCTTTTTAATCCAGTATCTAAGATAATCTTTGATGCTTTAAAACATTTTTTAATGAAAAAACCAAGGCATTTATAACAAAAAATTAGAACATATTGATAAAGTTAGGACATGATTGATACGTTAAGCTTAATAATAATAATTTGATATCCTGTATTGAAAATTTTCCAGTCATTTAACAAAAAAAGCATATATTTTACCTCCATTATCTGTTGGAGGCTTCCAGTTTAGAGTACATCCTTCCTTGTGCACCTCGTTAATTTTCAGTGGACCTTCAGGAGTTGCTGGTACGTCAAGGACAGTAACGGTACATTGTGCCTTGTCTTTACCGTGCTCATTTTCTACTGTGATTGTATAGAGTCCAGTGTCTCCACGAACACTCGAAAAAATATGCAACTCAGACGAGACAGGGGTTGTTGTGATATTGATTCGATCTCCATTGTCTAGACTAACGTCATTTGCTTTCCACTGTGCTATAGGTGCCGGTTCACCATCAAATGCTACTTCAAGTTTAATTGGAGTTCCAGCCTTGATCCGTAGATCTAGCAGACCCGCTAGGTTAATCTTTGGTGCCACTATAATATAAATAGTGATTAATTTAATTTAAAATTACTGGGATTAAGTATAATTAGAAAATGGTAGCTTCCTATTAGCAGATTTTTGTTAGATATAAAAAATAATCCTATATTCTTCCACGCAATACTACTAATTATATATTCATATTTTCATTCTTCGTTTAGTTATGCTCCATTTCTACTAACTCTTTCTTGGTTTAGCCACTATGCTTCCTGTTGGATCAGAAGGTTTTCCTGGTCCCGCCTTATTAACGGCTTTCACACGGAACTGATATGCTTCTCCAGGCAACAAATCAGCTGCAGTTGCTTTCGTGCAGTTGCCAGACACCGTAGCACAAGGAACCCACTCGCCATACTTGTCCTTTTTCTCCACTATATATTGGTCAATCTGCGCTCCACCGTTATCTTCGGGGGCCTGAAATTTTTTCCCTATAATATAATCGGTTTTGCAACCCTTATTTTTAAAGAGACTGCTAACCTTCCATTCTAGATCTACATGGTCTTTATCCCAATCAATAGCTGTCACATCAGTTGGTGCACCTGGTTCATCATAGGGGTTTTTAGCAGTAATAGCATGATCTGTTGTTAGTGGTGCTGAGATTCCTTGTCTATTTACAGCTTTCACTCGAAATTTGTAGTCATGCCCTTCGTTCAACTTATTTACTTTTAAGCTAGTATCAGATGTTTCTCCACACTGAAATGTTCACAATCTTCTAATAGCTTTGTCATTATAAAGTCTTTTAGTTTTAATTCACATACGCACCGGAACCCATCGTCCGTTATCCTCTTGCCTTTCAAGAACATAATTAGTAATTGGCGATCCACCATCATCTTCAGGAGGATTCCAACACAATGTGCAACCGTCTTTGTGTACATCCTTTACACGTAGAGGACCTTCTGGTGCTCCAGGAATATCTGACAAGGTGCATTGAAAAAATTTACCTGTACAATAAAATTGTACAATGGTAGTCAACATATTTTTCTCGATACTATTGAGTTCAATAAAAATCATGAAATTTCAGTATTACCAGTCAATATATCTTACCGAGGACGTTGACATTGACTTGCGCTTCGTCTTTGCCACTTTCATTGGTGGCAATGATCTTATACGTCCCACTGTCAATTCTAGCAGAATCTTTTGTAGTCAGTTTGGTATTGTTATCTGCTGAATTATCGATCCTTGTCTTGGCAGATGAGGATAGAGGTGAGCCATTTAAGAACCTACAATAACTAATCTTTTTTTAAGTGTATATAAGCAGTTAGGAAATTATAAGTACCAAATGATGGAAAAGTAGTAGAAAAAAGTTATCATTTTCATATTATTTTCAAACCATTCTATTTTTGGATTAGGTTCTCCCTCTACATTTACGTCGAAATTGATAGTTTGTCCAGCTTTAACTCTCTGGTCCAAAAACATATTACGATCGATTTTTGGAGGCACTAAAATTTGAGTAACAAATATTAATACTTTATGAAATACACAAAAACACATTCATCATATTTTTACTATATTTAATCGAAACCCTCTTACAGTGTCTGGGTTTTGCGACCATTGTTTTGCTTGGATCAGATGGCGTCGATTCTCCTGCTTTATTTAATGCCTTAACGCGGAACTGATATGTTTGTCCAGGTTTCAGGTTATCAACAGTTGCAGTCAATTGGTCAGCAGGAACCTAAAGAATAATTACCCCTCTTGTCAAAATATTTCTTTAGAAACTATCAAACTTTACTAAAACCATTGTTTTCAAACAATTACCTTTGTGGCTGGTATCCATTCTCCATTCCCTTGTTTCATCTCAATAAGATACTCTTCAACAGGCGCACCACCATCATCTTGTGGCTTTGTCCACTTTAAGTCTGCATGGTCCTTATCCCAATCGACAATTTCAGGAGTTCCTGGTTTGTCTGCAGTATCAAATGGATCCTTGGCAATTATGGACTGGTTTGCCTCTAGAGGATCCGAATCACCATAGCGATTTACTGCTTTCACTCGAAACTAAATAACTTATTAATTCTTGACATTTCAAAAAAATGTTATAAATTAATACAAATATTAACTTTTATTGTATAACCTGAAAGGCGATTGGCAAGTTTAACAATATTTAAAGTTATTTGCTTAAATGATCTTCCTAGCCGTTTATTAATTTATTAAAATGTTAAGCTACCAGCCTTGTATTCATGTCCTTGTACCAAATCATCTACATGAAAATTGGTATCTTTACTTTCACCGCACGACGTCCATCTACCTGTGTTTGCATCCTGTTTTTCAATCACATAATGGCTTATATCAGCCCCTGAAATTCATGGCATTTATTTTACGCAATAAATAGAACTTCCTTTAAAAAGTACCTCCATCATCATCAGGCTCTTTCCAGACAAGATCACAACCTTCCTTGGTTACATTAGATACATTAAGAGGTCCACGTGGATTACTGGGGTGATCAAGCACTGTCACCTTTACTTCGGCTGTATCAGTTCCAGAGTCATTCTTTGCAGTGATTACGTAAGTTCCAGTATCACTACGAAGTGCTCGTTTTACTACAAATTTAGTCTGAAAAAATTAGTAACATCCTTTAGCCCCTTAATACTAAAAAAAACTTTCTAGTACAACTAGTCATATGAAACAAAAGCAAATGTAAATTAAATAAGTGATTTACTCTATAATCTTCGTTATTAATCTTAAGTCTATCATCCGACTGTAGAGGCTCCCCTTCAAAAGCCCAAGTTATCTCGGGAGGAGGTTCTCCTGACACGGGAATATTTAGCTGGAAATCTTGACCTGCACGTACTTTAATTTCCTGGATTGAACTGCGATCGATGACAGGTGCTACTAAAACAAGGAGTCTTAATATGTACTTTATAAACATTATAGTTTCTAACTATCAATTTTGTTTAAATATAATTTGTAAAAAGGACGAACAATGTCTGGGTTTTGCAACAACGGTTTTGGATGGATCTGACGGATCCCCAACTCCAGCCTTGTTCTTAGCGCGAATTCGGAACTCATATTCATTGCCTTCTTTTAAGTTACCCACAGTTGTTGTAGTTTGATCAGCAGGTACCTAACATGAATTTATTTTAGGTAAAGATAGAGAAACAAAAAAAAACTAACCTGTGCAGCCTCAGTCCAGAAAGGCGAATACTTTTCCTTTATTTCGATCACATACCCCTCAATTGGGGCTCCTCCATCGTTGACAGGTGGATTCCATGCTAGATCCGCATGATCTTTGTCCCAATCTGTTACTTCAGGAGCACTCGTTTTACCAGGTTTATCGTAGGGATTTTTAGCAAGTGTAGTCCCAAAGGTCTCTAGAGGTTCCGATTCTCCTTCCGCATTAACAGCAGCAACTCGAAACTAAAATATAGGCACTATTATCATTTTCACTTAGCAATTTTACTAGCCACGAAATAATGGATTTTCCTCCTTCTTACTTTGTATTCATGTCCTGGAATAAGCCCATCAACAATAGCTGTGGTTTGTCCTCCTGGAACTTTTGTGGCAGGTACCCATCGTCCTGTAGTAGTATCTAATTTTTCAATAACGTAGTTATCAATTGGGATTCCTCCATCATCATCAGGAGCTCTCCAGTCAAGAGTACAGTGATCAGCATGTACATCCAATACATCCAAAGGACCGTTTGGAGACAAAGGCTTGTCTAAATAGTTCTTTTATAGCTATAGTGATGTGTAACAGTAAGATAATTTAAAAATATATTATGCACACCTATGACTATTACTTTCACGGTTGCTTCATCTTCTCCGTTGGGATTTACGGCTCGGATAGTGTACATTCCACTGTCAGCTCTCTCAGTTTGCCTAATATGCAGCTTGCTGTTATAGGCTGGGTTATCCAATTTCACTCTGCCTCCGTTCCTAATTTCTCTTCCATCAGGATATGTCCACGTAACAGTTGGAGCTGGTTCTCCTTCTACTGGTACGTCCCAACCAATTGCCTGACCAGCTTTTACCGTAATATTACGCAAAGCGTTTCGATCAATTTTTGGTGCTACTGAAAAAAATCTAATTGTTTATCAACATTTAGCCAATGTTTCCTAGAAGAGTTACTAGATTTGAACACATCAAAATATAAATACTCTTGTATGGAAATATTTTACTAACAATGTCTTGGCTTTGCTACTACGGCTTTACTAGCATCACTAGGATCAGACGGCCCTCCTTTGTTGACAGCCAGAACACGAAACTCGTATTCTTCGTTCGGAGTAAGATCAGAAATTGTAGCTGTTGTCTGACTACCCGGAACAACGCATGCAGGTTCCCATCTAAGAAAATCGTAATTTAATAGTCTGTTGGAAGCTTCTATATAACAGTTGTTTTTATCATTATTGAAGTATTAAAATACAGCTTACCTCCCATACTTAGACCTCTTTTCAATCTGATATTCTTCAATGGGACAGCCTCCATCTCGAAGTGGTGGATCCCATTTAAGGTCAACATGGTCACTGTCCCAGTCTGTTGGCTCTGGTCTTCCAGGTTTATCTGGTCTATCGAATGGATTTTTAGCTAAAATATCGGTTTCACTCTCTAATGGCTCAGACGTTCCTTCACTATTAACAGCTTTGATGCGGAATTTATAGTGATCGCCTTTGTTGAGAGTATCCACCATAAATGTGTTATCGGCGGTTCGGCCACATGGCACCCATATGCCGTCTTTTGTATTCATTTTTTCAACTTCGTAGTGGTCAACTGGTTCTCCTCCGTCATCTTCGGGGGGATTCCAATTAAGAGTGGCTCGATCTTCAAATACATCCTTGATATCTAGAGGTCCGCCTGGTTTTGATGGTTTACTCTTTATCTTAATAGTAATAGTAACTGAATCTGTTCCACTGTCGTTCGTCGCAGTGATAGTATATTTTCCACTTTGTTTTCGAACAGCCTTATTTATATTAAATTTACTGATATGTTCTTCATTCTCAATGACTGCTTTGCTCTCTCCGATTTCCTTATCGTTAAATGTCCAACGCACATGAGGTGCAGGTTCACCATCAATGTGAACGGTGAAACGGATTTGCTGTCCGACCTTGACTGTTCTATCCTCTAAGTCCTCGCGATGAATATGAGGTGCAACTGTAATGTATATATCTTTTAGAACGTTTTTGTATGGATAAATAATTATGGACATTATGTGGCAATTAAACCCTAACCATGAATAATTATAGAAAAAACACAAATCTCCTGTTGTAATCATAACAATCAGATATTCATTTTTTAAAAATAGAATAAATTATGTGAAATTTTAAACTCATTATATTTTATAAATAAGTTGATAGATTATATTGCGCCTTTTTTGTTTTATCTATAAGAATAATTTTCGCATAATGACAGTTAAAACTTACGGAAGCGTGGTTTGGCGATGACGTGATCACTGGGATCCGATGGCTCTCCATTACCTGCTTTGTTCTTAGCAGTAATCCTGAACTGGTAATCTTCTCCTTCTTTTAGGTTACCCACAGTTGCTGTTACTTGGCTAGCAGGGACAGTAAGGGCCTAGACAAAAATAATAGCGTTTTATCCTATATATTAATTACCGCACCATTTAAACATCATTATATCTCTTATTTTTTACAATCAAATTTCATAAAAAATATTAATGTACCTCTTCCCATCGACCATGTTTGTCTTTCTTTTCGATGATATACTCTTCAACGGCAGCTCCTCCATCGTCTGTTGGAGGCTTCCACTCTAGATCTACATGATCTTTGTCCCAATCTACCAATGAAGGTTTCTCGACTTTTCCAGGAACTTCATATGGATTTTTTGCCAAAATAGTTGTATCGGTCGTGAGAGGATCGGATTCGCCCTCTTTATTAACAGCTCGGACGCGGAACTAAATGAAATTTAGAACATAATAAACTACTTAAAATTGTTCTAGTAAAAACTTTCCATAACTATGCTAAGTAATATTAATATGAAAAGACGTTTTTGTTAATCTACCTTATATTGATGTCCTGGTTGTAGGTTATTTACAGTTGCTTTGGTTGTGTCGGATCTTCCACAAGGTACCCACCGACCCGTTGCAGTATCCATTTTTTCTATATCGTAGTGATCAATGGGAATTCCGCCGTCATCTTCCGGTACCTTAAATGTACATATTAGTTTCCGCCATAGGATTAAGTTTTAGAACAATGCACTTTATGTACGTACTATATAAAGAAATGATTATGAAAATGCAGATGATCACGTGCTAAAACTCCACTATATCATTATAATTAACTTTAGTTACTTGAATTTGAGCGCATTACCTTCCATTCAAGATCGCATTTGTCTTCAAAGATATTAGTTACATCTAGAGGGCCAAGCGGATTACTTGGACGCCCAAGGACAATAACGTCCACAGAGTGCTTATCAGTCCCACTGTCGTTAATGGCTGTTAGTTGGTATTTACCAGCATGTGAACGACCAGCCCCTTTCAGAGTAAGATGCGTGTGGTAATCTTCGTCTACGATCTATAATCAAGAAAAATGAAAAATATTCATCTTGTATTTTTTCATAACATTTATTTATAAGATAAAAGCTATATTCACTTTGATTTTTGAGCTATCGATTTCTTTTTCATTGAACGTCCAGACTTTCTTTGGTGGTGGTTCACCTCGAACAGGTACATCGAATTCAATATCTTGTCCTACTTTTATTGTTAAAGTCTTCATCGTCTCACGATCAATCCACGGTTTTACTAAATATTAAAATGTATGTCAGAAGAAAATATAATAAATTGCATGCAAAGTAATTCAAGTTAAAATACTTCTGAAATAACTATTATTTACTTAAAATACAATAGGCTTTTCCTACTAACTCTTTAAAATAAAAACTAAGTGTTATAATTCTAACGTTGAGTTGATTTAAGAGCTTATCTCATCAAAGCCTTAATAGCAAATAATTTTTATAAAATTGTTCCACTAATGCAAATAAAACATTCTGTTATAATTAACCACTTACAGTTCCTAGGTTTCGCTATGACTTTTCTTGAGGGATCAGATGGCTCTCCAGGTCCTGCTTTGTTTACTGCTTTTATACGGAATTGATATTCTTCTCCCTCTTTGAGACCAAGTATCTCAGCAGATGTTTGGTCTCCAGATACCTAAAATAATTCACACTAAGCATTACGATATTTATATTTCTATTTGAATAGTAATGAGTCTACCTTTCCACACTCCTGCCATTCCCTCCCATGTTTTCCCTTCTTTTCGATGATGTACTGAGTAATAGGAGCACCGCCATCAGATGCAGGTGGTTCCCATGCTAGTGATACACGATCCGCATCCCAATCTACTACCTCTGGATTTTGAGGCTTACCAGGTTCATCTGAAAAAGTTACTCTGTTCTCTAATTTTTTGAGTATTAATATTTCTCATTTACCGTATGGGTTTTTAGCTTTTGTATCTTTTTCTGTATTAAGAGGATCTGAATGTCCTTCCTTGTTAACGGCTTTCACTCGGAACTGGTAAGATTGACCCTTCTTTAGACCATCAATGTGCGCTTTCGTGTCTTTTACCTAAACAATAGAGAAAATAGTTCCTTTTAAAAATTCTTTTTTTCAAAAAAATCTTTTCTAAAGTATAACAACACTTAGTCATAGTGATTGCCTTCAAATTACCTTGGCACACGGAACCCATCTGCCTGATTCTACATCCAACTTCTCAACTTCGTAATATTCAATAGGTTCACCTCCATCATCATCTAAAATTAAAAGATTAATAAACTGGATGAGATGCAGGTAAAACTTACAAGTTCAAAGTACTTTAAATATGTTACCCGGTGGTTTCCACGTTAGATTGCAGTTATCCTCGAAAACTTCTGTCACTTCTAATGGTCCCTTCGGTTTTGTTGGCTTATCGAGTACAGTAAGGTTTGCAGTCTCACTATCTTTTCCGTGAGAGTTTTTAACGGTCAGCCTATATACAAAAGAAAAACGTTTTTTAAAAAATCCATGTACTATTTTTACTATAATAATTTAGACCTGTATTCTCCACGGTCAGCTCTAACTGCTGCTGTTATGCACAAAATAGTGTGCTCGTTTTTCTTGGTATCAATAGACAAATTATGTGACTGCTCTACTGGTTGTTCATTTTTGGTCCAAATCACTTCTGGGATAGGCTCTCCACCAATTTTTACATCCCATCGAACAGTCTGACCAGCTTTCACTGTTAAACTTCGAAGACAATCATGTTTTAACCATGCGGGAACTAAAAAATCGTCAAACTTATCAATTATGACTCAGTATTAATATCTTCAAATATTTAAACTAACTGAATTTCGGCTTAGCGACTTGCTTCTCGGATGCTTCAGAAGGCTGTCCTACACCGGCTTTATTAACCGCTTTAACGCGAAATTGGTACTCTTTACCCTCACTTAATCCAGTTATCGATGCCTTTGTATCTAAATATTAAAATATCAAATAAATATATCAATAACAAGAAACTTCAACTGTAACTCCACAGCCATAAATATATAAATTATGATAATGAAATATTAACCTGGCGATCGGGTGACTTCCTTCCATTCTTTGGTCGTAGGATCGCGTACTTCAACTATGTACTCCTCTATTGGCGCACCCCCGTCCTTCATTGGTTCTTCCCATGCCAAATCTATACGGTCAGCATCGTAATCAGTGACCATTGGTCTGCCCGGCTTGCCAGGCTCATCCCATGGATCTTTGATCTGTGTGTACTGATCTGCAGAAAGTGGCTCCGATTCGCCTTCTTTATTCACAGCTTTCACTCTAGAAAAAAAAGATATTGCAGTGGTTGAGTTGCTAACAGCAATCTTGAGATCAAAAAAAAAAAAGAACTTGCCTAAACTTATAGTTACCCTTATTACGAAGGCCTTTAACTTTAAGTTGTGTGGTATTCCCGTCTACTTTTCCTACTTCAATAAATTTGCCTTTATTATCCATGTCTTGAGCTTCAATTATGTATCCAGTTAACGGATCGCCTCCATCATCCTGAAATGTACATTTCATTTATATATATGAGATTTAAAATATTTGTACACTCATTTAAAAGTCCACGATAGGTAACTGATTACTTGTGGAGGATTCCAATCAAGTGTGGCTCCGTCGGCATGGACATCAGAAACTTCCAATGGCCCTTTTGGAGGCGTTGGGCGACCAACGACAGTAACTTTTGCCGTACTATCCACTGTTCCGCTACTATTTTTTAGAGTAATTGTAAACTGACCAGAGTCAGTACGAACAGCGTTTTCGATCTTAATAGTACATTATATATGAGTTAAATAACTTTAAAATGATTTTCTTAATGTATTCTCACCTTTAATATATGCTTTCCTCTCTCAGTACTCATTTTAACCCTACCAACGGCCTTGAGTGGCTTATCATCAACAATCCAAGATACTTCAGGTAGTGGTTCACCCGAGATTGGTACCTCATACTTTATTGTATCTCCAACTTTTAGTCGAAGATCTTTAATGCCACCACTAGTGAATGCCGGAGAAGCTGAATTCGAAACGACAGTAACTAGTTCTAGTAAAAAAATTGTGACTAAAATAACTAAAGTAATATACACAACAACAGAAGCGTTACATCAACCCATTAGTGCTATACAGCAAACCTTTTTTGGCCTTTATCTTGACACTCTTTCCATGATCACAAGGGTCTCCTGGACCAGCTTTGTTAACGGCTTTGACTCTGTAGTAGTATTCTTTGTCTTCGACCACCTTATTATCCACCAGTTGATGAGTTCCCATGCCCTCGGCTTTTGCAGAACCAACGACATGCCAGTCTTTTTCGGATTTTTCTCTTCGTTCCACAACGTATTCTGTCACTGGAGAATTCCCATCGTCCTCTGGAGGGTCCCACTGAAGTGTCAGGTGATCTTTGTCTATGTCTGCGAACTCCATGTGTCTCGGCTTGCCAGGTGGTTCTGAACATATCTCATGCGTTCAGTAGTTGAACTGAGATGGTTACACTTGTTAGTAAATACAAACGCCAAGTTTAAGGAATAGTTAGGCCATAAAACCATCTTGGTCAAGCTAAAGTAGTATTGTAAATTGATCAAATAAATGAACACTTAGGTAACATTTATATCAGAGTATTAGGTAATACAGGGTGTTTCTAAGAGAGAAGTAACTCACTGTAAGGATTTTTTGCCAAAATTGTCTCTCCTGTGAGTGGATCAGATACGCCAACATCATTAACAGCCTTTACTCGAAATTTATACTCTCCGTGTTCTTTGAGATCTTTTACCTGAAACATTTTGTCTAGAAACAAATATTGACATATTAACGACAATAAGTATTGGCAAATAACACATATACTTGTGTATTGTACTTACTTTAAATTCAGTTCCTTTAGTTTCAGCTATTTTCACCCAGTTTCCACTTCTTCCCTCCTGAACTTCTACAATGTAAGCCTTTACAGGAGAACCATCGTCAGTATCAGGGGCACCCCACTTCAAATCAACGCCTGAAAAAAATTCCATAACGAGATATTATTATTATTCTTTTAAAAAATCACCATTAGCAGTGATATTTTTTGTTTCTAGAGGTCCCTTTGGTTGCTTTGGCTTGTCTTTTACAAATAATTCAAATGGGGCCAATGCCGTTCCCGCTGAGTTCCCAAGCTCTAATGCCCACTTTCCAGTGTCAGCCACCTGAATTATTATGTAGCAAGAATATTTTATTAAACAGTAAAAAAATTATTCAGTCACTATAACTTTAAAAATATACCTGTGGATTTTTAAATCTAATTTCAGCGACGTCACCGATAATTACAACTTCAACAAGATCTTTCATGCTTTCATCAATAGGTTTGCCATTTCGCAGAATTACAGGTTTGGGATCACTACGTCGTGTTCCCTTGATTTGGAAGGGAACCTGTAATGGAATGATAATTTAGTTATGTAGGTTCTACATTTATTAAGTAAATTATGTTACAAACCTTGATAACGCAAGGTTCACCAGCTTTGGCTTCAATTTTCTTCGATTTCCAGTTAATGATAGGGCGTTTCTCAGCCTCTAACACAGTCACGATGCAAGAACCAATTAAGCCACCAACATCAATTTCGTATGCTTCGCCTTCATTCATCTCGATTTTGCTAATCTTTAATGTATGTGTTCCATTTCGGGACTGGGTCTCAAACTTTCCACCTAAATGTTTGATTTTCATTAATAATAAAGCTTACAATATTTATAATTTCTGTTTCATAGCATTATCAACCTGGCAGGTTTCCATAGATGTGTAAATAACATCAACTAACCAGGCATACTAGTAATTTTAATCCCGTTCCTGTTCCACACTCCCGGAGTCTTAGTATCTTTGGTTTGACAAGTCATGACTACATCGTCCTTTTCTACTACCTCTAGATCTTTTAGTTTGATGATAAATTTGTTGAGAGCTAAAAGAAAGTTACTTAAATTCTTAACCAAACAGTTGATTTAATCAATATTGAAACATGCCATCAACTATCAATTGAGCCATTGTTTTGTCATCTTTGGTTGTACAACGGTACTCTCCATGATCTTCTATTTTACATCCGTTAACAATTAGTCGACGTCTTCGACTTACGCGCTCCTCTTTATACCTACCAAGAAGCAAGTATATTCAAAATACATTATATATTAATTATTATAATAATTAATCAAATCGTTACTCATAAGCTTACTTCTTTCCATCAACAACAATTTTCACGCCATCATGCCACCACTCAACGTCAGCATCTTTGTCGTTGACATCACATTCAAGTGTCGCAATTTCATTTTCGCTGCACTTTTGAGATTTCATTGGTACTACAAATGTGTGGCGAGGTTCTAAATAGAAGTAGAGAATTATAAAAGTGCTCAATAATTAAAATATTGCTTAACTGATTTATTATAAGAGCGGCTTTATTACAGATGACTGGGCAGCATGTAAAATTAAACGTACCCTCAACGTAAACTTGAACCTTGCTGAATACTTCATTGGTTATTCTTGCAGTCCATTGTGCCTGATCTACATCTTCAACTACTTTAATAGTCAATGTACATCGGCCAACTGCATCCTTTTCTATGACAAAGCGAGGATCGTTCCTATGAATAATTCAATGTTATTCAATGCTATATTCGTTTCCACTAGGACATTGAAATATAGGCATAGTTCTTACGGATCTATCTCCTTGTTTCCTCTCCACCAGACAACTGGCGCCCGTGGACTATTTACTTTACAGGTCAGAACTCCTTGCTTTGTTCGGTATATCTCTTGTGTATTTGGCAACGGATTAAGAAAACTATATTTCATTGGAGGTTCTAGAATTCAAAGCTTTATAATAAATATCACCTAAACGCAATTTTTATTACCATTATCTCTATTTCACCAACCTAGCACAGTTAAAATCGCACTAGTAGGAAGTCCATTAGCTTCACAAGTATATTTTCCAGAGTCTTCAACTTCGGGATTATTGATAATTAACGTACAAACAGATTTCTCTATCACAATTTTATATTTCAAACCTAAAAATAAAAGAGCCTGACTATAGTGGTTTAAGTAATAAATTAATAGATTAATGGAAAGCATACCGCCAGAGAAAATTTCCTTTCTATCTTTGTACCACCGAATTTTTGCATTTGGACGCGAATATGTACATTTCCATTCAGCAAATTTATCCACCTTAAAGTGATTATAAACTTCTGAATCGTTCTCAGTAGATCATGTTTGCCCACTCCTACAGAACTTCACTTAAGACACAGATAAAGCTCTAGACAGCATACATACATTTCTCTATTAATAACTTATAATCTTCATATTGTTCACCTGTTGTTGGACGATTTTATCTTGTAAAGGCTGATCCCATTTTTCTACTTTTTTTCCTGGAAAAAGTGATTGGCGTCGTTCAGCTTCAGTTTTTGGTTTCTCCTCTTCTGGTTTCGCCACAGAGGGCTCGTATTCCCTAAGAAAAAAAAACAATATTCTATCATAAAATAAAGTTAGCTTTTGAATATGGACACTCACATAACTTTAAAACAAGCAAATAGTTGCTGTTTACTCAATTGTTCTATGCAACTTAATAAATGACATAACAACACAAGTAATAATTTTAAAGTAATAGAACTATAAGAGTGAGTGGTGCTTGTAGCGAGAATGTGAGTGGAAGGACAAGGGATGAAGCAAAAGCTAACTTTGAAGATGACATCACTAGGGACGTACTCAGTAGTTGAATCTCATTTAAAAAAAGCAATGACATAAAGTTTGTCCTAGTGATGTTGCACAGCCATTTTTCGACTTTACCTGTTTCTCAGTTTGTTACTTCGCTGTTGAGCACTGAAGTGCACATTAGTACACAGAGCAAGAAATTAACATTACAAACAAGATCAATGGTGAAAAATAGCATCTCAGTAAAAGATTTAGGAAAAGGGCCATGGTCATGATAGATAAAATTAAGTACTTAGGAAGAAGAAGTAACATTTATAAATTCTTCTACAAGTTCGCAGGCATAAATAGTTGTTAATTGATGACTATGATAACTAACCTATGTTTCAACATGGCTCGGAAATCAAGTCCATTGTCAGAGGTAACAAGTAATTTTATGTCAATAGAATCTGAACCATAGCCATTTTCAATTGTCAAGGTGTAGGGGCCTTCGTCCTGATATAAAGAAGAATATATTCTCATTCATGATGTATACGTTAATAAGATATTAAGTAGGTCTAAACATTGAGATAAAGTATGCCATAATTCAAGAATCAATTACCTGAGATCGACATTTAAGCAGAGCGAGCGATACCGTATTCGTATCTCCATCGGAAATATGCTTGAATCGTCCTCCATTGAGGATCTCACGGTTTCCTTTAAACCACTTAACTACAGGCACCGGATCACCTTCGATCTTGCACTGAAGAATTGCGGTCTCGTCTAAAATAATGTTTTAACTTAGCAAAAGTCAAAATTCATGGTACTATGCAAATTTTAATCCATCATATCAAAATGTAAATTTTTACTACACAATTATTTAAGCAACATGTGACTAGAATAATAATTACTAAAGCTTGATGAACACTTGAGGTAGAATGCCAAACATTGGCTACTTTAATATGGGACGCTTGATTACAACTAGAACATTGTAATTCATTAACTTGATATCGTAGAAAATCCCTATCCGTATTTCGAGGGCTGTCTGTGAAAAGCATTCGATGTTTATAAACGGTTGGTTCCACACGGTGTGCCATGATGCACTAAGCATGATATTGTACCACCTTGAACGAAGATCTTATAGACTCACTGCACGTTATCACCCAGATCTCCGACCTCCGCCACCCACACGCAGCGTCACTAGTCGCTCGAACAGATGTTCTCTATGCCACGCGCCACGACTTACGCAACACTTCGAAGAAAATATATTGATGAAATCTGTTTAGATTTAGAAGTCTCGTGTTTCACGATGTAAACTCGAATATATTTTCATAGATAGAAATTGCGAAATTTTTTAGATTTATGATTGCCACTTTCATGCGCTGCTAAAAAATTTACCGATAATTCTGATCTCTATTTATAACTGTCTAGCAAAACAAATTCTTTTAGTTCTCCCATATTTCATGAAATATTCATCCCCTCCAAAAGTAGGAATTAGATTATTCTTAATATCTCCTCAGTTGTCTAAAATATTGCACAAAAAAATAACTGATGCACAAGTGATTTTCTACACACATAAAAAGGTAAGTGTATAATATTTGTAATTTATTTGTAAATTAGGAGGAATTGTTAGAAGACAATATCTATATAACTATTTAGTTAATTAAATTGTACATCAGATATTATTCCAACTGGCCACCACTTACTTTCGACAACTGTCACGTTTTCAGGAACTTCTACAATTCGAGGAGCAGAACCTTTCTTCCCTGCTGGGACCAAGGGTGTTGAGACGCGTTCCATAATCTCTTGGACTGACTCCCTACGCATATCGATACTACTGCGACGCTGCAAGAAATTTCTTAAACGAAATTATGAGAAAAACGAAACACACCTTCCCTTCATTCTCTTTAATTCAAAGAAAATGAGGAGATAATGACATTCCGAAAATCCCCGCAGGGCTCATGCATAACAGGAGAGCGAGGAGCAGACGCAATTGCTCACGATAGAATCCCTTCGCGATTGTGTCTCGCCAGGCCGCATTGAACCTTTTCTTGACATGAACTGGTCACTAGCGAACATACTGCTGCCACGTCGCGATCTTGATTCCCATTCGCTACCTGATGCTTCGCTGACGTCGTCGTCGTTTCGGATAACTTTCTTCAGTTTGACAGATTCGAGAACGCTGGCCTCCTCCTGTTTCTCTCTTTTAACGACTCTTTTAAGTTTAATTCCTTGAAGTATATTGGCTGGTTCCTCTTTAGGAGGAGGCTTTTTTCCCACTTGACGACCTTTGAGGAAAGCTTTCGGATCAGATGTTTCTTCTTTCTTCATTTCTTGCTTTGGTTGCGACTGTTGTGGCTGAAATACCCTCATAAGGGAAGCTTAAATGTGAATAAAGCAGGTGAAAAACACCACGGCACGCTTTAGTGTAGATGAAATGTCAGTAGGATACAGGCAAACTTCTCGATACCGTACTCTATTTGGAGAGTCTATCTCTCCTGGACGTTGTGCTATACTGACTCTCTTCGGAGTAGCTTGACCGTTTCCTTCCTAAAAAGGGAACAAGGGTGGAAGGGAAAAGAACACACGTAGTTAGAAATATACAAAATAATGGTAGCTAGTAGTTTAGATATTCACATAAATTGTTGCAAGTTAATCGTTGTTACGGGACGAAATCACACTTCTATCGTAGCACGTCGCTTTTATCCATTTTCTGTAATTTTGTTAGTCTCCTTTGGTAGAGTTAGCTTATCTTTTGTAGCTCAGGTTTTGTGCAGTTGTTCAATTTAGCATCTCAGGTGCCATATTATCTTCTTTCTCATCGCTTTTCCTTACTGTCGACCAATTCATTCGTTTCTACCTTTTTTAGCGATTCCATTAATTTTGATTCCCCTTTCATTCGCATCGTCTTAATTACATCAAATGGTTCAGTACTAGCAATAGAATCATTCATCCCCAACTGGATTTTCTTCTTAGAAGTACTCTCAACATTGATATCCTTTTTCATAATTTTACACTGGTTATTCTGAAATAAAAACATGGACAAAACTGGAACATGATTGTTAAAACTCAATAAAATAGGAATTGTGTTAATATGACAAATAACGACATGATAAGTAATGATGCAAATTTACGAAGACGGGACCTGCATGGTGGAAGAATTTGTTTCCATCTTCTTTAACACTGCACGTGTATTTTGCATCTTTGCTTTCTCCGCCAAAAGCTTAACCAAACAGTAAATAGTTTAGAAAACATAAAAATTAACAATTGACATAAGAGCTCAACAAATCCATGCAATGATATGGTAAACAGGTAATATCTTAAATAAAGTGTGAGTAAAAGTGCTAATAGATTAAATGGACTATACCTCTGGAGCTCTTTTACGAGGAGTTTTAGGCCCGGAGAATGAGGGAAGCTCTGATACGCTTTCTGTTACCTCGTCCTCGCTCACTTCTCCCAATAGTTGGCGACGCCGGTCTTCAGGGATCGTCAGACCCGAAGCAGGAATATCGTCTGCTTGCGATTCCTGTAATCATAATAAACAAATGTAAGAAATATTATAGCTTTTCATAGCATATAGGACACCTATTTGCCTTGATTTATGCAAAAACGTGGAGTCTGATGCTTTCAATATTTCATGTCCAGTAAATTCTAATTATAGCCAATAGCTTCGTTCATGAAGAGGAAGATAATGGGAAATGTTCGCTAAAATTGATTGAATACGTTTTGTATGACGCTTCTAATATTGCTGTGTTAGCAATCTGTGTCAGTGACACTTTTATCGTAGTGGCTGACAAATTAAAGAATGATGCTTATTTATAAACATTTTAGGTTGGATCTCATCGCCGAATTGATAATACTAGTAGCAACACTAGAATTGCATTTTCTTTTTGTAAATGAATGCCGAATTAGTAATTATCTTATTGCCTTGTAACATTTCAAAACATTGACTAGATTAATCTCATTATCAAAAACCAAAAAGAAGTCAGAAATGAATGCCATTATTTCTGGATATGCTGTACTCTTTTCTTAATAGCAATAATAATAAAGCTTAATGAAAAATGAAGTATGAGGTGGATGGAGAATCTTATGTAGCACTGCGGACTAAGCTGAGCTCAGATATTTGCTTATCCTATCCAAGAGTCTCGGGTAGCACAAAAACTACTGCCGATATCAAACCGGTAAAATCATACTTGAGCGTTCTCCTGTTCCTTCAAAGGAAAACAAAATGATCGCTTGATTTGATCTTGTTAATTAGCCACAAAAATAAAATTATTAATAAATACACTTCTTTTAGCGAGAATTGTACTATCTATCAATGCCTATCGCATATTTAGTTTAATTACCAAAAACGTTTACTGATATAACGATGTTTTCCCTAATGAAAACCACATCTTTTTTGTTTAACTTCGTCTGTCAATCGTCAATTAGCATCAGTCCCATTTTTTGACAGCGCTGCTGTACTTGTAGCAATGCGAACTGATGATTGATAAACAGATGCGAAAGAAGAAAAAATGAAAATGAATAAAAAAGCCTGAGCAGATATCCGTCAAATGTGTTCTAATAGCAGATTGCCACATTTCAACTACTTTTTCTATTTTCATCGGCGCTTTCTTATTGCAAATCTGTTTTCGCCTAATCCATCACTTTTATTTTTACTTTTACTTGACAACAGTAAAGATTCAACAATCATTTTTATGAAAAGTTACTTAATTTCACGAAGAATTTCTGATTGATACCATTGTCAGATTTCTTTTTATAAGTTAATCTAAATCAACCTTACGTTCGATGATCCTCCGCTTCTTCTAAGAGATGAATAAGGTATAAGCGGTTGATTAGATGTTGGTTGCGTTCGCTCTGGTGTTTCGTAATCAATTATCCCTTTAAGGAAGCTTTTCTTAGCCTCTCCATTGGGAAGTTTACTTAGAATAAAGGTGTGTATTTGGGAGAGTGTTTTCCCCTTAGTTGATGACCTAAGACCACCTCCGGATGAGAACGGAGTGGAGTGCATAGGGATATCGAGGCAGGCGCCAACGGAACGAATGCTAGACATCCTATCAGCTAGAGGATATCTTCATATGACTGTCGTCGTCCGTAGTTCATTTCAAACTATTGAGCGCTCTCTTCATTCCTAAGAGGAATAAAGATGGCAATGAAATGTGTTAATATAAATTATAGTAACAATAAATACTACGCTTAAAATAAAACGTATTCAAGGGTTGGCTTCATGAGCATGAAACAATCACGCTATTAACGATGAATGAGGTTGTCTTTAGAAAAGTGTAAGGCAATAAAGACGAATGACACTAAAAAAAGCCGTCATAGCAGACCACAGTCTAGATTCACGGAATAATGAGTAAAGAAGTTGTCTGGTTGATGATCTACTGTGTTTGAATACGATACCTATTATGAATAGCTGGGATGTAGGAAAAAAATAGTAATGAAATAGCGGAGCACTAAAACTTTCAGTATGTTACAATGAAAAAATAAGGTCTGAAGTGAGCGGCGACACTCGAAAGAACAAGCGAATTGGCACCGATTCGAGATAGACAAACGAAGTATGTAAGCAAAAACCAAACTACGATAGGAGCACGGAAACATCTACTCTATTTCTAAACTCCAATAATAATTATTCTTTGTTTTAATAGAAATAGTCTTAAAAATATCCCAATACTAACGTTATACTGTGGGTAAACATTCCAATGCTTCTAATCACCCCGGTCATTTTTGTCATCGTAATGCAACAGCACTATACTTAGATGATTACTTATTATAATATCATAACTTATGATAAATAAAGTTACAATTAACTTCCGCGTCATAGGTTCGCGTTCGTTGATCCCTACACTAACACCACAAAACTTCTAGTGATCAAAAAACAAAAGGAACAAGACACGTTTACTCACCTCATCCGGATCTTGTCGAGTATTACTACGACGCGGTTCGGGAGAGGCCTTAAGTATCTAAAGTTAAATATTAAATTGCCCAAAAAATTGTCTAGAAGGATCAATGATTAAACGAGACTTTGCTACCTCTGGACGTCGATTATCTGCTTCGCTATGCGATTTACTTGGTGCCTAAAAGTGAGTGGTCATTGAATTCCAACTGTATATATAGTCCTATTATATATACACATAATTACATTCCTTATATATATATTGCTAACCGGACTTTTGCTTTTGCTTTTGCTTCTGCGAATCCGATTTGGGGGTGCAGCAAGTGAAGCACTTTTTTCCTCATCTTGCTCCTTCATTGCACTTAAAGTTTGTTTCGGTTGTGCTTCTTCTACTATTTCCATCAAACTTCTTCGGTGAGGAACCTCTTCATCTGTAGTGTTCCTTTTAATTTATAAAATATCATTGTTAGCTATATTCAAATATCTTTTTTATGTTGTGCAATTATTCGTAATTATTATTGTGATTCTGCGTTATACATTTTCTAATAATTCTCTCGACACGATGAGATATTTCCTACTACTCTAATTGATGTCATCTTTCTTCGTTACTTTTATGTATCAAAAATGTTTAATAGTATTATGGGAATAACTGTCCCCATAGATTAATGCATAATACAATCCATTTTCACTTTTCACCACATACGTTAATTTACTGTCAGTCGTAGTGAGTATCTTCTAAAATAACTTCTTTATGAGACGCATCCAACTGATCTTATAAATTATTTGTTTTCCTTTATACTTTTCTTTGTTCAACTTACCGGATCCCTCTAGATCAACCGCAATATTGCTTTGTCCTTCTCCAAACTCAGACACAGCGTGACACTTGTATAAGCCTGTTTTATCTTCTTTCAGATTACGTATAGTAAGACGAGCTATAGTACCATTAAAAGTTGCCAAATACTCGGATGATGGTTTAATAAGAACTCCATCCCTAAATAGATAATTTATACTGTTAGCCTATTTACTAGATAAGACCATCCTATGGTATAGTTTTGTTTATGAAAGTAGTAATTATAATGGCAAGGTGAAACTTTGCCTATCTAACAAACTATATTTAATAAATGAACATATACTAAATTACTTGAGCCACTCAATGGTCGTCGACGTGTGACACTGCCACTCTACCTCTAAAACCACTGTGCTTCCATTTTTGCCAGTCTGGAAAAATTATGTATATATTCAATTTTGTTTTACTTCACACGGTGATTTTGGTTGTGACAAGCAGTGTAGGCTTCGGAATACGTATTTTGGCCAGAAACATACGTTCCATAAATACGACATATTTATAAACTAATATCCTACCAGTTGAAATATTTCAAGTTGTTTTGTATACTCACAGCTTTTCAGCTAAACAAAAAGAAGCGAACACTTAGAGCTCTCTCTAAAATCCAAAAAGCGCAACGCGTTACGGGCATCGAATTACATATTTTCACGTGTGTAGCTTCTTGAATATAGTTTGGGGTGAAAATACGGCGTGTATGAAAGGACAGTTGTTCGAGAAAGAATAACAAACTGAACTATTCAATATAATTGGACTTAAACTACTACCCTACTGACTACTGCATGGAACTATAGAAATTCAAAAAAATAAATAAACAATTATCGAATGTAAGCGAAAACATTTTTTTCAAAGTAAAATGCGCAAATTTAATCGTATGAAAATGCCCGAATTTTGCTTGTCTATCATCGTTTTGATGACTGCTTAGTACCGATGGACCACTGCCGCCCGCCCGCCATGTGTAAAACCAGCCACCCACCATCTGCATTGTTTTGGTGATCCAAAAATCGATGATATAAAAAATTAATTATAACAAACTTAAATTTGTAGTTGTCTCTATTATTCTTACCTGGGACGTACTGGCTTCAATAACAGTGGGCGGTCGAATAGATCTGTCTATAGAACTTTTAGAGGATGCACTTCCTTTGTAATCAGTTGGGTTGGGACTATTTGGACGAAGTTTCTTCTCATCCGAAACAGCTGATGGTGGTGGAAGTCCTTCCGGTTTCCGTTTAGTTGACACTTCAAAGATTCATTCATACTAGGCTGCCTAACTTAACATGACTGAGATTCCATTTGCCAATATAAAATATTTTTGAAAGATATACCTGAATCTACTTCCATCTTTTCAGAACGACTAGATTTTCGTGAATCGCCTGGAGATATGGCGTCTTCGGGCGCTAGCATGTTGTTGGCACCCAACTCTTGAGTTGGAGTCGCTGTTCGAGATCTAAAAGTTGTGCTGAGAAATTTATTTATTAAAAAAATAACTCAGATCTATATTTAATTAGTACCTCATCGACTTTTTTGAAGGAGAACCTTCACGTGTCTTAAGACTTCTCTTGGGGGTTCCTTCACGAGATTTAAGGGATTTTTTCGGACTTCCAGGCCGTGACCCAGGACCCCGAGACGGAGGACGAGGACTAGAAGTATCTTTTCGAGGAGCGGAAGGAGAACGGCGCCCCTAAATAGCATTTTACTTTATACAGATATTCACAATAATCACACAGTTATTGTATTAGTTTTGAGGGTATTTGTAATTAATTGAAGTTGAGTTACCTTTTTTTCATGTCTCTCAGTAGGATCTGGTTCCTCAAAATTCAGTGCTAAGTTGGCGTTTGTTTCACCATTTTCATTACGTATATTGCAGCGATATTGCCCAGCATCTGATGCTGATGGTCCCTGAGCAAGTTGCAAATAAAGAAGAAATTATATAGTATTAGAAGTTTGTTGTACTTACTCGAATTTCTAATTGACATAAATAAGTGTGATCTCCCAGATCACTAAACATCGAGTGGTAAAGACCCCCCATCGTGAGAGGAATTCCATCTTTTAACCACCTGAATTTTTATCGATATTTCGCAGTGAAAATTTCAATGTAATAATGACTCCCTATACTGTTTACATTTACCTGGACGTGGGTACTGAGGTGCTTTTCACCTTGCATTCCATTACAATTAGCGCCCCTCCATCTTTTGGAATAATTCTAGGCTTTCCCACAAATGAGGGACCACGTGTTTTCTCATCACCACCTCCACCTGTAGTTTTAGAACTTTTCTTAAGAATGGAAAATCACTTAAGTTTAGAGAAAGTGTCTTGAAATTCTTCTATAATATTCTTACTAATATCCCTACCAGCGAAATTAAGATTTATATTTGCATTTGATTCTCCCAACTGATTTCTTGCTGTACATTTGTATGCTCCACCATCTCCAGCATTTGGTTCCTGAAATGACTAGGCTAATAACCTATTAAATAAATATATTATTATCATATTACTAGTTTAAATTCTTATTAACAAGTCCTAACTGATATAAAGTTGTTTGCAAATAGTTATTCCAGAGCATTCGGATGATCATAACGGAAACCAATCTACCACTCAGATATTTGCCAGTTAGTTTACGTTGAGGTACTTAGCTTCGACGCAGTGCACTCTAGTACATATGTTTGTTAACTTGAGGCAGTTGCACAACTGCATAAAAACTGTGGATATAAAATGTGCCAAATTTCCGCAAAACTACACGTAGGTAAGAAAGAAGGAATTATGCATATATTACCACAACTACTACGTGACACAAAGAATTGTACTTCTTAACAGCAATATTATCACTCTTAACACTAACAATATTGTTAATAACAATCACTGTTATTTGTATTGGTCATTGTAAACATTAGTGGCAACAGTAATAATAATAATATCCAAACAAGTAAAGGTAACAAAAATTGAGACTTTATATTCATTTGTCGCATATTTAGGAGTATTCATCAAATAATTTTATTCTTAAAATAACCGTTTGTTGTATCTATCAGAATGCCGACAAAGATTTAGCCAAGAGTGTAATACTGGGCCTCGCATAAACGAACATGAAAAAAGCATTTGAAAATAATAGAGGATTCCAGGTGTTGGAAGGACACAGACTCAATAGATTGATAAACATATATCTATGGGATTAAATTCAAAAATATAAATTTTATTAAACTAAGTCGCAAAAGAAAGGAATATGGTTAAATTACTAAATTTTGGTAATTTGAACATTTAATATTGAAATTCATAATAACTCTATGAAAGAAAAGATGATGCAAAGATAAATGTATAAGGTTTTATAAAACCATTAATTAACTATACAATTTGCACCGTGTAAGACACCAATATTTAATAAAACTATTAAGATAATTAGTCTAAAAAGAATATATAAGTGATAGTTATAACTGATTCGGCAATTAAGAAATAAGGATATTTTAGAACTATTTGAAAGAGCTAATTAGAATTATGTTGCAACTAGAAAACTATCATTCTTACCTTGATAATAAGATTCGCCCTGTAGAGTAGTTCCCCAAGAGAGGTCAATGTTTGCTGAACTCTTGATGAAGGAGGAATAATTGCTCCAGCATGCTGCCATATAATCGTTGGATGAGGGTCTGCTTCCAAAAGACATTCCATCAACAAATCGCCCTAGAGAAAACAACAGTTATCCATATACAATGTATGAAATTAAATCTTAATACCCTCCTAACTAATTTGTTCCGATTTCCAAATGCCTACAAATTTTTACTTCAATGTCTGCCCCAGCTATTACCTTTTTGACATACTTATCTAGTGTATTCATACTGAATGACTGAAGGCTAACTGATCGACTGAGTATCACTCTTCAAGAACCGGATGCCCTCTTCGAAATTCCACACAAACAAAGCGCGCAACGTCTCAACATATCCACGGCTCTACGAAATACCATTATCGCTCAAATGTCGTCTGACAGATTGCAAGAGTGAAACTGCCTGAGTAACAATCGCTGTGGCGATTTATCGCAGGAAGTGTAACAGTACAATGATGCTTTACGCTACTAGACAAAAATTGTCTGTAATATACAATATTATCAAAGAGCTATACAGTTATTTAATAATCAACAGTACAATTGGGTATAAGGCCTTTTAGTTTTGATAGGCACAGGAATTTATTTCGCTTACTTTAATGTGTTTAATTGGAAGATTTGAAATATTTCCCATGCAATAAGCCAACCACTCCAATAAGCTACTATATTAATTCCTAATTCCACATCAACTTTATACTTCTAAATTCCTAGAGTCATGATTCTACATTCTACCCAAAATACTTTGTAGGATTATCCACTTTCATCGAATTGGGTGTCAACAAGTAAATAAGCTGTATCGGATAGCCGTTTGATTATTACAGCGAGTTGCGTAAGGAGTCAGTTGGCGAAGCCTAGCCATGCCCTCGCCCCCTCAGTCATTGATCACAACACGCAACGACTATAGAAATCATATACTTACTGATTAGTCAAAAAATAGTAGCTATAATAGTTAAACCCACTCATCATAAAATATGATACTTAAATAACATACTAGTAGAGCTTATACTCTATTCAGACGAACTGTAAGAAGATAGATCAAAAGTGCAACATGAATACATGAAAACGAACATCTACATTGTATTATAAATGCGGTTAAAAATATGCTATATGGGAATATTTGATATGCCATAAGAGTTGACTGGAAAATGGAGGGGTCACAGTTTTACCCACCGAAGGCGTCTGCTGAATGGACGGCTTCTGGGTGAAGCGCGGGGCGCCCGGCATAGCGAACGGACGGCCCCAGTCAACCGGAGAGCGCGGTGGCGAATGAACAGAGGACGGCTAAAAATACACAGCCTCCGGCAGCCCTGCCTGCGCCGCAAGACGCAAAAACCACAAGCACATAGGTAATCAGGATGAGAGGGAGTGGTCAGGGATAAAACTTCAATGTAGCTGAACCCAAAGATAGAAGCCATGTAATAAAATGTAAAGCTGTTCAACTAATGTTAAGATATAACTAACTTACCAGAAAAATGAAAGTAACATAATATATTTCTAAAATATAACCCGAAACATAATAAACAAAATCTTATTCTGCAACACTTACAAAGCTTGTCTGATATCCACTTATCATATATATTAAAATATAGGACTTAACAAATCAAGAAACATAATTTGGGATAATATTTACAAATGAATCACAAATAACATCGTGTTGTATAGACACTCCTTGACTATGAAAATTATTTCTTAAGATAATCGTTGAGATCCACAGGAGCTCCGCTAGTTTCAATAAAGTTTATAATCCCATGGTCAAAAATAGCCACAATTAAAGAACGTCCTTCACTTTTCTTGTGAAGTTCAACTGTGTTTATGGCATCTTCTCGTGAGCTAAATTGCATTACTGTACGAAGAAAAACACAACCAAAATTGTGTACAAAGAGTCAATATTAAAACTCACTCAAAACAGATCACACTAAAACAAGGAGGAATGGGCAAGCTATGAGCAAAGTGTTGTGGAAGGTAAACATCGAAATCATATGGTGATTTTAAAGAGGAACGGGGTTTCCTATAAAAAATAAAAATACAACTATTTTGTTTAGTTATTATAAATAACTCACACCTTTTTCTGTTGTCCACCTTTATTAAAGCACCTTTTCTTAGGATAGCATATTCATTCCAGCTTGCTACCCTCTCACGCAATTCCTCGAAAGATGGCCATCTATTAGGCCGTAATCTATTATGTCTTTTAGAGTTGCGATCCTTCTGTACAAAATTTTTTAAAGGAACTGAATATTCAAAAAGAACACTCACTCAACCAACCTCGTTTGTAAGCATTATTACATGTGGGCTAACAGTCAAGGTACTAAGATCCTCAGCGATAGGAACTAAGTTTTTAACAATGTGCAGATGTGGCATTTTAAGGTACAATCGATCTAGTGAAGGAAAACAATCAAGAAGGTGAATAGGAAAGCGGGTACTGGCTTGCAATTCATGAGGAACATTAGCAGTAGACGGGTCATTTGAGGAATTAAGAGATCTAGAAGTAAAAATGTTCGGTTTAGGTTACTAATTATTACTAATCAATACCAAAGTGATAAATTACAAATGTAAATAATTATTAGATAACCTTGGTCTTAATACAACAAATCCAGCTTTGCGAAGAGTTGTGTACGTCATGTACTTCGACATTCTAACACCTTTTTCCGCTAGAATACGGTAACCATCATATAGAGTAAGAGGACGACCCATCTCAGTAACATAAGCGCAACATACCTATTAGTAAAAAGCTAAAAACGTGATAGATGCTTAAATACTTTCAGAGTACTTCTTCACTATGGCGAGGATAACAATTATCCTACTATCTAAAACTTTCTATTCTAATAATAACTAGATCTTAGCTATTAATTCGTACTCTTAAATAAGAAATGAGGATCTACTAATCAGAAAGGATACCTCCATAAGAAATACAGTTTCTTCTGGATAAAGAAAATGATCACCGTTTTTTTGAGGTATACCCATTGATGACAAGCGATTTCTCTAGGAATGAAAGTTAATAACTTGGTTATTATAAAATCATAGCACGCAAACTTACGCATTTTTTCGTAACCTTTAACATTGGATACCTGGGGTTGTACACTATGTGAATGAGATTCCTTCTAAAAATATTAGATTTAGAATGCACTGTTCTTTCAAGAAAGTCAATTTGTTCTACCACGTAGTATAATTATCAATGAATATCGGAAGACTGCTCACATGTCCCTAATTCTATTGCTCTCTTGAACATCGGATTCATTCAAAGGTCTTTCAACACTAGACATCACTGCTGAGCTTACTATAATGAGAATTATTCTTACGTTTATCGAAAAGAAAAATACACAATGATTAATGACAAATGAAAGCTAAAAAAATTAAGGAATAATGTTTATTATTAAATCAGCATAATTGCATAGATTTTAGAAAGACTTATATTGAATAACAAATTAATAGAATAGGATAATAGGAAGTGAATAGCTTTGGTACTAAGCAGTATCATACAAAAAACACCGATATGCTATGTTTGAACAAGTAGCATTAGAGAACCTCAAAAAAGGCAAAACTAAGAATGCTCAGTTAAGCAGCACATGACAGAAAACTCACTTCTGAAGAACAAAGGGTAACCAATATTAAAACCAAATAAGTAATATTAAGTCATAAAATTAACATTAAAATAATAAATAAAGACTAGACAAACAGAACCGGGATATAAACAGTATAGACAACCGATTCTGTGAAAGCATCAATCACAGAGGGTATTTGCTAACTCGCAAAGAATATATGCAAAAGACCTGTGATTTCTCACCATCAATAAACATTTGAAAACGAATAAATCAAGAATATAACAGAGATCATAGCCCCACTCATCCTTCTCTAGTCGTCAAAGAATAATGTATAATAAAAGACGGTACAGATTACAAATAAAGTAAGTTTGAAATTGTTTTTTTTGTTTATGCATTTATGAAAAATATATAATTTAGAAGAGGTCGAGTGGTACAAAAATTTTTCTGCACGCTCTTACCACATTACTTTGAGGACGATCATGTATTGGCATAAGGATTAAAATACGTGGTGGTAACTTTTCATACTCATGTTGATAGTGACGATCAAGGCTATCCCGTATCAGAGCCCGACCAAAGAAATCCATACTTGAAAACTGAATATCTCTGAAAAAGCTACTTTTAAAAAGTGAAAATGGCACCTATAATATTTAAAGTTATAGCAAACCTAAAGATAGGGAAGTGTGACCCAATACTTATTTGCCCATTGTCCGTTACCCTCCTGCTTTCATTGACTAGCGTTTGGATAGCAGCAAATAGTTTATTATCTTGCACTGACTGTGTTACACTACGCCATACAGTCAGGGATCGAGAATCCTTCTGCTCAGACGGTACGAACGGAAACGGAAGTATATTAGTGATTAAAGTATTGTTATGGACCATAAAAGAATAACATACCTGATGATTTGGATTAAGAAAATAGAGAGGAATGGGCCCCGTATGGTCAAAAGGTCTATCATATACACAGCGAATATGGTATCGAGGAGAAACCCAACTTAAAGATCCGGATATTTTAAATTCAAGTTCCTATAACAACAAGAAATCTTACCTGTATAGATGTGTTGGCAGTGCTAATCGGCGTAGATAGTAAATTAAATTCCAGTATATTACAGGATGACTCTCCATAATGTTGGCATTCTAGAAATATCATATTCTCATACACATTTTTATTCAATTATCATATTAAAAAACTAAATAATTAGAAAATAATGGTACTATAATCTAGTATGAGCTCCCTTCATAACATCTAAGTAGATCTTAATCTAATAATCATTATTCTCTTCCCTATATTTTGCTACTTCTAAAAAAAGATGCAGTTATTATTCTCTATTACCTTAAGAGCATGGCGATCAGTAGCCATTAGAGTTTCTAGTTCTCGCCGCAGTACGAGAGGGCTCACAAATGCCACAGAAATATTAGGAATTTTATGGATTGAACTATTACCCACCACATTTAAAATCTGAAAAGAAAATAGCATAATCTTCACAATTAAACAACTCAATAATAAAAACTACTGGATTTTGAGTAAAAGTTATCCCTTAAATCTACCTCTCCATTAATCTCCAGCCCTCCAAGTGGATACCAGCTACATCTTGATGACTGTTTCCACTCCATATGCACTGTTAGCGTTGGAACGAATACCTATCCAATACAGATAATATCAAACAACATAAGAGGATATTAAAGAGAATTTACCCCTTTTCTCTCTAAACTGCCAACATTATCTTCATCTACGTAACAATGAGGACAAATCGTATTTAGGTTTTGGTCGTCAACCTTAAATAAATATCAGATTGTCTCTAACAGCAACTTTATAAAGTCATAGTACCTTCCATCCAGCCATTATTTCTTCATCATAAATCATAATTCGACAGTTTGGACACAGCGTACAAGTTGACAAAGTCACTTCTAACACATCATCTCTAACATCACGCTTCAGTTCATTGGACTCACAATCCACCTTCTCTTCTCGTAACTGTTTTCGCCTCATTTGAAGAATTACCTGATATAAATTTCCAAAACGATATTGAAGAAGTGTTTAATAATTTATTTATTACTACGTGAAATGCACAAAAATTGTTGTACCTCTTTGAGCCACCAACTCTCATCAAGAATTGCACCAGTCTGCCCACTATCTAATTGAAACGCCCAGTCGTCCTCATCAATATCTTGTGAAGAATGTTCTGGCTAAATAAATGCATAATTTCAGTTAAGAAAAAACTTATTTACATCTGTTTGATAACGATGTGACGAAGGAACGAATAACACTGTAAGAACAATCATATAAACAAACCAAATCTTCCCCGAAAAGAGTACCACTACCCATTTCCCGATAAGAGCGATTAAGACTACGTACTTCCTGTACCAACGATGATACACCTAGACGAAGCTTTGATGAAACAGCTGAAAAGTCATATATTTTATATTGAAAATAATTTACATTTTAAATTTTCAAGACTACTGGAACTCACTATCCTTAAGTACATCGTCATATCCCTTCCTGACCTGATTGACAATTGAGTGCAAACTTGGGCTAACCATAATTCCAGGAATATCGGCAGAGTTATCAACTGGTTTCGGACTCTCTGAAATTATAATATATCAAATATATGTCGGGAATATAATAAGTTATTACGCCTTACCAAAAGTCTGACTTCTAATCATCTTCATTAATGGACTATTCGTTATCCCTCTAAACCAACTACTAGATTTTCCCGAACCCTAAAAACTAGAGTTTATTGACAAATATTTAAAAACACGAACACATCAAAAACAAACCTTACTTTCCACCTTCGGTGTTGTTTCACTGGCAAATGGAGCTATTTCATGATCCGCGAGGAATTTTGCCCGGCTAGGACTCATAGTTGACTGTGAAGTCTAAAAAACAAATATTTGTCAGATCAAATTTTTACTTGCACTTTATGCATACCCGTTCTGCTTTCGTTTGTAAATTTGATGAAAGGGCCCCTAATGGATCAAGTGTATTATTCTGTGTAGTAACCTGAAGTTACATAAAGAACATCAGTAAACAACCCTTCACAGGAAAATTTTTAGTGTGATTTTCCAGTAAATGAGTACATAAATACAAAGTTATATATAGGGTACCTCTAGTTGCTCATCAACTATAGAATCTCCTTTGCTATCTAGAGGATGATAGGAGATAACATATGGTTGATGTTTCAATTCTTCTCCATCCTAAAATAGACTATATACGAATCTTTTCCTTGTAGGTTTACATATTATGAAATTGTAATTACTTACAGCTTTTACCTCCTCCATTGTTTTATCACTATGATAACCTCCATCACTAACTGACTGTGCATCAGAAAAAGCATTAGTTCTACGAGGTTCCAGTTTAACACCAGATTTAAGCTGTACTACTGCCATCAAAACAATTCTATAACAGAATTTAAATAACTGTTAAAACATAAAATGCTAATATACCAACAAAAGTAAAAGTACCAAAAATATCTAGCCTTAAGTGTATCCATGCAGACATTGCTCTCTGTCGAGCTTCCGAGGGCCATTCTGCATTCAATACCGCTCGATGGTATATACCATAAGTAACAGCGTTTTGTTCAAGGCCGGCACGTTGCATTGCCTAAAATAACATGCTGCGCATTAAATGTCAATAAATTATGTATTAATATACCTGGAGTACTCTTACTGCCATTGAAGGTTTACCGCATTCTCCACATAATTCAATAAGAATACGATAGCAGACTTGATCAAGAGGGAAAACTTCTGTGCGTTCAATCCTATCCAGAACCTAAGTATCGATAGTATGCAACATATTAATAGACAATAGGAACGTCAAAAACTCACATGGAAGGCTAACCGAAGTATTTTCTTCTTATTTGGAGCGATGGCTAGCAAACTAGGTAATTGCATAAACCATAAGGAATATGAATAGAAGAGAATAGTTTTAGACCATTGTAAAACATTAGTGCGAACTGCATTCGTGGCCGCCAGCAACGAAGAGCGTACTTCTGGCTTTGTTCTAACTTCAGCACATCTCGAAATTTCTGGAATTGAATTCACATGAAAATAAGCTACCAAATTCATACTGAAAATAGTTTTTTTACCATGTTGGACTGGAACACGATGATCATCGTTTCTAAAGTTCATGCTCAATTGGTCTAACTGAAAGAGTGTAGGATCTAATTTGCGAGGAAATCTTTCATATTTGAACTCCCGTTCAAGCCCTGACGAGGGATCAGCAATAGGTTCAGGTGGAGCTATAAATACCTAAATGCGAATTAATAAGGGTAGAAAAATTGTTCTATAAAGATAAAATCTGCAGAAAAATTAATAAGCCATACCGATAGATGACTGCCGTGGACAGATATTTCGGTCTCCAATAAAGAAGCATCATATTGCCCATCTTAAAATGAAGTTATGAAAGCCATTAAAAAGCTATAATTTATCTCTAAAACATGTTTTACTAACCGGCTGAATCCATTTTTGCGATACAATCATCAAAGAATGCATTATATGCATTTTTATCCGAAACAAAACTGCGTTCTTCTATAAATCGGATGAATGACTGCGTCTCCGCAAATCTAAAGTTTAATAACTTCGTAACAAGTTTTAAGAAGGAGCAAAACATTTACACTGTAATTTACCGTTTAAAAAACTCCATTCCGGATTTATCTCTAGACCGCAAGAAACCATCTAAATCAAACAGATTACCAGTATCAGTGGCATTCGCACTCGCTGGAGCACTTTTAATAGGGCGGAGAAATGATTGGTAACCTCTCATGAGGCTAGTCATAAACCTAAAAAACTTATATAAATTTAACTTTCCAAAATTATTGGGTAATGTTTAAATACGAAAAAAAGGTCCGAAGTCTCAGCACTGTATACCTTAAAAAAGCATCCTGTATTTCCATTTCTAGTTCCTTCCGCCTCTTTTGAATTAACATTTCGCGATCAACAGGTACAAAATCAGCTTTCTTTGTATTAATATCAAAACCTTGTTTAGATAACCTGCAAATGAAAAAATGAGGTATAAATAATAGGTAAACCATATCTTATAGAAAATAACTTTAAGCTACCTTCTAAACAGTGCTTCTAATGAATTTTTAAGTTGTTTAGCAGGTTTTCTCGGAAGAATAGAAAGTCTTGTGCTCAAGCGAACAGACGATGGACTAATAGTACTTGTATCTAGGTCAAAACAGGTGACATCAGAAGGAGGATCCTCATATAAATCAAAATATCTGAAAGCAAAAAAAAATATAATATATTGTTGCTAAAGTCGAAATTTTGATAAGGATAATGAATTAGGAACAATGAATTTAGATCGTAAATATGCCTTCTAAATAACATGATAAATATGCTCTACCTAGAGTCAACTCCAGCTATAAAAGGTAGAGGAGCGTGTAGAACACCAGCTAATCCTAATGGACACTGCGGAATATATGGACACTGCCAATGAAATGGAAACATCAAAGCACAAATACTTTCAGAAACGGCTGTTAGCATCCATGAACTGAAAACAAATCATGTGCAAAATTTTAATGTCCAATAAGACTGAAAGATAACTGACCGTAGTGAATGAACGAGAATTTTTTGTTCTAAAAGAGCCAACATCATAAGATACATGAGATTGTCTGCACCAAGTGTTTTAAGAGTATCACACAATTGAGCACCTAAAGTTATTTGTAAGGAAATGTAGTGAGTACGTAAGATATTAATCAAATATTTGTTAGAACTGAGGAACTACCATTAAGCGGTAATTGACTGTCATCATGAGAGTCGAAGCTGATTGTTTCTGCACCTAGTTGCATCAATACATGGGGTCGGCGAGGAGTGGGAAAAGAAACTTCATACATCTGGTATTAAATATTGATGCACCACCAAACATTAAACTAATATATATGCAAATTGACCCCAAAAAAAAAGTATAGAATAGATCACTGTAATTAACATAAGCAGATTATAATATTAGGAAATGTCACTTTTGTATTAAAAGTATCAAGGAAAAATATGTAAATATTATACTAACCAGATGTGAGATGTATCTTTCTATAGGAACTGAATGAATCCCTCCACCGGTAGAAATGCGATGGATATAGTACAAAAAGCGTTTGAAAGAGTTAAAAAATGGATAGCGTGATATAATACAAATGGCTAAATTTGTGTAAAACATCATCTGAAAACAAAACATGAAAATTAAGTCTTTATAATTTAATACAAAACAAACCTCATCAGCAGGATCGTTGTTGCTTGAACTATCTTCAACAGCACCTCCTTCACCGTCCTTTCCGATAACATTTAATTCAAGTTTTTCTAACTGTTCTTCTGATAGTTTACCACGATATTTTTCATAGAAAGCTACAGCTGCCCCATAAAATTTATTTCCACTCTAAAAATATCGTAGATCATACGTAGGATCGACAAATGAGGATATACTATCTCAACTATTTCATAAAATAAACTAGATAACGAGCTCGAAAACTAACGAAAATTCTTACTTCATCAGTGAGTACAAATGTCGAAAATGATTTGTCTGGAGGTTGACATTTCACAGGCCAACATTCTATTAATGCGCCCATTGGGAGGCAGAACATTGGAATGTTTTGAGCTAATTTAAAGTCGTCCTCTCCTTCCGATAAACTATTACGAGGAAAATAATCCAAAACCTATATTGAAACGATGATAACTTTACAATTTCTAGACTATTTTACTTTGAAACCATATTTGTTCTAGACAACCAACTGAAGGCTTATAAGCGAGTCGCTTTGCTGAGCACTGTGACTTTTTGTAGCATATATAGACATCAGAACCAAGCATACCCTTAAAATTAAGTATTTTAATTTGATTTAAAAGCTGAATAATTCGGAATATTTCCGGTCTATTCTATATTATAATTCAAACCTTATTCAAATTCTTCGGAATTTTATAATACGTATGAAGTGGTATTTCACCCTTATTCGCAAGTATCACACAGATATCTGTGACCACAAACTGACTTGGGGCACTGCTTGGGAGTGCACGACGATATGTCAGAAAAATACCCTAAATTATTCTGTATAGCTTATATCAAAAAGCAAGACACTTGCTATTAATGTTTTTAATTAAGCACCTATCGTACTAAAACTACTATACATATACCTGTGATGCATTATTAACATTAGCAGGTCTACCAAAAGGCGTAGTCTGAACAATATTACTGTCCACCATCGATTTCTCACCACGTCATGAAAAAATACACAATTAACGGAACATGAAATGTTATTGGGAGCAAACTTTAATAGTAATAAATCAAGTAAATTCACACTACCATAGTCAAGAACACCAATATCAAGAAGGGGTGGCTTATGATAGCCCCTTCTAAAACAAAGAAATACACTGGGCATGCGTAATGAACCATGATTTAAATCAGCGGGATATCCCAGCTGAGTAGTTTCAATAATTTCATAACCCTCAGGAGCCTGAAAAATAAATGTTTTAAACTAACGCAGTAACTAATATAATGAATTCTAAATATTCATGTTTCTACCTTTCCTAGTCATTAATTCTATAACTTATACCATTCGCTGTAATAAAATATGCTGTTCTACATAATTTACAGTACATTAACAAAAATAATGGCCAACATATAATTTGTAGTGGACATAAAATCAAAATATATTTATAGAGATAACTTGCCGTTTCTCCTAAACTAGGGAAAATAACACAAATATCTGTTATCGGTGCCAGAGGTTGACTGCTGCGACAACCACATTCTTGTGATGAAGGAGAAAGCTGTTCAGGTGTATCTTGATTCAGCCCTGCTATTACAAAATGTTCGAATAAACGTCGGTCGTCATCCCGTGAAGATGTCATAGACTATAAATGCTTTTTAAATTAGATAGTAAATAGACAATACATCGAAGATAAATATATTCTAAAAAAATTAATTGCATAAAATTTTTTCCTACCCAAAGAATAAGGGTTTACATTAAAATTGCCTCTAAGAAATAAATTTAATAGCCGGTCTTACATGTCGAAAGAGTAATACGTAAATGTATTGTAAAAAGAATTTTTAAATAACTACGAATGAATCAATTTTAGCATATATAAAAACTATTCAACTCCAAGTTTGTGTTCGATTAAGTAAATCTAGCATCAGAATTACATGCCTATATTAAATAAATAATAGCTAATTTCGCAGGTAGGTTATGCTGGGTACAAACCTGGCGTTAAGCCAAGTAAAGTTAGAGCATAATAGTTCATCCTTCTTTTTTGTTTAGTCCTTTAATATGCCCTATTCATATTTCAGAGTATCCTAGACAGTATATGTATATATTCATTTACAGTCATGGAACATTTTCTTGTGATATCTAGGTTATATACATGGGTAATAAATATCAACTGAGCCGTTACTATTAAGACTGAGATATCAGTTACTAATACGAGATGGAGACAACATTTCATCCACTCTAACAAATTTGTGTACATAAAGTATTAGATATTGATGTCAATATTTGTAATTAACGTTACGTGGGTTTTATTGATTTGTTTCTTTTTCAATTTCTTTTTACTAATTTACACAAGGTATTTTAAATGTATTTCTTTTAATGCGAGAATACAGAATATTTTTAGCATCAACTTTTGCAATAAACGAAACGTCTACTTAACCATTGATAAAAAGTGATCACAGATACCTGCTATTCTTCCAAGTTTAAGAGAATAATCACTGATTATTTAGAGAGAAAATCTATCTTAATAGGTATCTTATTATTTACGTTTTCTGAGGGGGCTTCAGTATATTTTACATGTGATGGATAACCAATGAAAATTATTTACAAAGTTTGGCTCGAAAAAAAATATAAATAAAATATACATTTATATAATGATTTATTACCTCTGTATAATCATATACTATAATGACAACTTAAAATAGCAAAATCACATTGTTAGAAGGTTTAAGCATTCATATAATAAAGCTTTGTGTATATCGAGGAATATTTTTATACTGTATTCACAGGGTTGATCAATAGGTTGAGATACTGGTGATTATGTGGTTATTTTATTAATTTGTAGTCCTTTTGGCCAACGGGCTTTCAGTCATTTTAGGCTAAAAGGACTACAGAGGAAATAGGAGGAAGGAAAGAATGAGCTGTCAGATAAGGCTCAGATCTCTCGCATATTACTGCGAATGGACCCGTGGTGATCATCTCCGCAGTTCACCTGTTCCAAGAACATCATGATTCCGCGAATACTCTTGTAGTTCGAGGAATAGCATCTCTGGAAAACAAATTCATTGCTCATTCTTAAAATATCATTCTCATACATCGGAGATGTATATTACCTCTCCATGTCTCTACCGTATGCTCGGCATCAAGGGCCGGGTCATACTGGCGTGGAGGAGGGGCGTGGACCTAAGTGGTTGATGCGTGAAAGTCTAAGTACTACAGAGCTAATAGTTTCAATTAAAATCATAAACTCACTTCAGCTGCGTCATACCAAACATTAACGTATTCGTGAGCCAAAGCATCATCAACGGATATCCTTCTCTCTGGATCAATCACTAGCATTTTTGAGAGAAGTTCCCGCGCCTTAGCGGCTACAAATAAAGGGGCTATTGCGGAATTATATTTAACAGAAATATTTTAACTTCGATACTTCACATTACAGTAATTTTTCTTTACATATAAGCACTAAACAGACTAACACTGTCTCTGAGTTAAAGACTAAGTTCATTGATAGGGCACTGTTATTATTTATTAATATATGGTCAAATGTATGCCTATTTTCGTCATTTACTATAGATTTTAATTGCGAATTCAGCATAAGTACTCATCATTATCACTCTTTTTTTTACCTGAAGCTTAACTGAGTTAAGGAAATTTAATAAATAATAATAAAATTTACTAACCTGTAAGTCGAGCATTGTCTGCTCCCGGAGGAAACATGTTGTCCGCAAATAATGTTTCAAATGGTATCGGTTGACATCTGCGTGGAAATTATTTTAAATAGATAAGCAAATAGTCCACTGATTTATCTACTTCTGAACAATTTCACTGTAACATTATTGGGTTTAAATGAGATTGTCAGTTAATAGTACTATTATGGATTTTACGTTTGTAGTGTTTCTTAAGATAACCATACAGGAAAGTGAAAAGTTGCATATTTAACTAAATGGGTCACGTAAATACAAGATAAAGTCTTTTCTATATACATGTATTAATGAACTATCAGAGTACATTATAATAATCAATAAGATGTGATAGGAGAAGGCAAAATAACTTACTTCGGTCTGTTTTCTACATAGTTCTTTACTGTCGATTGCAAGCGGTCGAGAAATGACCTTTCTGGAGTGCCTAATTGTTCAATAATTTTCGTCCATTGATCAATATGATCTCCTCCTGGAAACAAGACGCGGCCACGAATAAGCTCTCCAAAGATACATCCAATTGACCAGACGTCTACTGAAACAGAATAGTGGATTCTAACACCAAGAAATTTCGCAACGTGTGAAATCGCTTGAATTTTTATCAAACAATATATACATATTGATATACAAAATTCCTTGCCATTTTCTCCGTATCCCATGCCTAGAATAACTTCAGGAGCTCGGTAGTACCTAGTTACCACATAAGGTGTCATCATGAAAGCTTCCACTGCTGTTCTAGCTAATCCGAAATCGAGTATTTTTAATGTACAATCACTCCGCACAACAATATTCGATGGTTTCAAATCCTATAAGATGTTTCAATTTTTGTGTAATTTGTTATATTATAATTAATAAACTAAGCCTAAAAAATTTAAGCTCTCCATTTCCTATCAAGAATGGAAAGGTGACACCAACTCTATGAATTATACCAGCTCCGTGTAAGTGTTTAATACCGCATAACATTTGATATAGTAAATACGATAGTCGTTCATGATCGAGATCCATTTGAATAACCTAAACTGCAAAACTTCACAAAAAAAATTTCTTTACTGAGTACATTATGAAAATTTAAAAAAAAATCTAAGATTTGATTGCCTGGCAAAGATTAGCATCCATGAGTTCCATAACAATGTACAGATCATTGAATTCCTGAACATCTCGTTGAGGAGAAAAGGCATTTAAAAGCCCGATTATCTTTAAAAAACCAATTTGATATTATAGAGGTATTTAGTTTTAATAGTATGCTATAAATTAATTAAATTCTTTGTTTTTTTTCAAGTATCATTCATGTATATAGTGAATCAAATAAGTAGAACTTACATTTTTATGATCTACTAAATTCATAAGTTTGAATTCCCTAAAGGCTCGCTTGGCATGTGTGACATTTTGGAAAGGTCGCGACAGTTTCTTAATGGCAACTGATTGATTCCTGATGATGTCCGTGGCAGCACTGCAAAAATAATGTTGACCATTAAGGTTTAGGTCATATGGAAGATTCTCCCTTTGACTTGTATTCATAAAACAACTTACCAAACAATTCCCTGAGCGCCAGACCCGATTAGCCGTAGATTCTGATATCTTTTAAGAATAACCATTTGGGTTTCTCCTATGGGGACTGAATAATAGTGTTCAGGAACAGCAGTTGATGTTGAAGCCATTGAGAATGGCCTGAAATATAGCTAATAGGAACAAAACCCATTTAAGTATAAATTTTCTCATCGTAGGTTATGGTGAATAAGATGCAGAGACGAGGTTGGTGATCAAATATTCAAAAGGAAAACGGCATAATTTTCGAATGTTACTGATCAGACTCTTAGTTATAATGATTACAAGTTGTCTTACTCTGTTCTAGACTCGCTCTCATCATGTGAGCTAATTACTCAATTCAAACATCAATGCCTTGTTTGCTATTCTTGCATAATATAGGTAAGGGAAGAAGCTTTATAACAATGGTAAAACAATTTCCTAATAAGTGAAAACTTATATAGACACATTTAAACAGTTTTAAAACCCAATAAGGTAAAAAAACAAGCACTCAAAATTATCTATTATTAAACAGAAAGTTTTTAAGTTTACAGATTAATGATCTGCGGGAATTTTTAGGACAAACGTAATATCAGAACGAATTTAGTTCCTATGCTAATTTACACTGAGATTATGATTGCTATAACTAAAATAATTTGGTTAGTTTAGAAAAAGTTTGAGTGATATAATGAGTTTTTTTTTCATTTACGATAAACATAGGAAATATCGTATGCAAAATATACTTGACCCTACAATAGAAAGGATTAATAATAGATTCCTTGACGATGATATGTCAAAGGGCAGATAGACATGTTAAGGACTAACACAATAAAAAGAAAAGACATGTGTACTCATGCAAAAGAAATAAGACTATGCTGTTCTAAAGTTCATATTAGCACTTTTCTCGAAAAAGCGGATTTTACCCTATTACTCTGACGCTTAACAGAGTAATGATAATACATAACTACAGGTATTGAAAAGAACTGTATTAAATGATATTATTTAAAGAGTGTGGATTAAAATAAAAATAATTTACTATGCATATTTTCAAAAGTTGATCTAAGAGAGATAGATATTTCATAGGAACTAACTCACTTTCTGGCTACGGGACTAAAGGCACTGTGGCAACTGTCTAACGAGACCAGATCGTCCTCCCGAGCCCCCGAACTGGCGGCAAGCCACTGTAAGATTCCGAAGTGCAACAGAGGAAGACAAGTAAACCTCACAGGACGAAAGCTGCTTTAAATGTGGAACAATATTATGAGTTAGATATTTTGCGAAAGGTTTTACTTTAAAAACCCAAATCAATGAATACATATGAGCAAGGTTATAGAATATAATAATTTGATCATTTTATGTGATGTATGTCGAATGCTGGGAATAATTATAGATAATAGAGAGCATTAAGTAAAATGGTGACAACTGTAATAGGCGTGAAGATCATGAAACATTTCCTAAGATATCAGTTTAGAAGGATTCAAATAGTCATGCAGGCATTGTAAGAAACATATGATTCTGATAAACAGTAGCTAATCATAGGAAACCATAAGAAAAGAGGTACTTTGCATAGAGCGGCATTGATTCGCTTCAATTCCCGACCGCAACGCGACCGCCCGCGCTTGAACGGGTATGCTTCAATATATCACTGCCCGCACAGTATTAGCAGCATTGTCCGAATAAATTTTTCGGTAAACCATAAGATGATCGAGAAAACTACGATATCAATAATTAGGATTACATTATGGTAATATACAATGATCTGTAGGTATCTTTCTCGCGTCTTGCAAACAAACAATGTTCTCATAAATATAACTAAATGTAGTTGCGCCTGATTTTGTATATAATTCTTTATATGCTATATATCAGTGCCAGAGGCACTACACTTGCATAATATATGAAAAACTAGTCGAAATTTAAAGCAAAGAGTTGTAAGTGATATAAATCTCACCTGACTGACACTGTCTATAAAGCTAGTGAGGTGTCCCCGAGTGCCACGAATAATTGAACTAAAAGAAGAACTCGTCAGCAACGACTGGTCTTCGTCTCCTCTATGTTGTGCAACTGAAGGTAAATCTGGCAGAGTTCACTGTGATAACTATATATAAAGTTAGTAAAAATACGTGCTGAGTCTAATTTCCCAGTGGCTGGTATTTTCTATAGGAAGCTATCAGGCTTAGTAGTACTTTGTTCTGTATCTTCATCAGGCAAGAAACAGCAGCAAAATGAGGATTAATCAAATAATATATAAAGAGATTTTAATGTGTAGGTAAGCAGATGCTAAGAGGACAACAATGAGAAGCACTGCAGTATCGATTTACTAGGAAAGATTAGTTAGGAAATTGGATGGAGCGTAAGCATGTAGCGAAGCCTTTGAGAGGCGCAGCCAAATGAGGTTAAAAGGGGCACGACGAGCCATCGACCGGCTGGAATTCGGCGACCATCGATCGAGGCTCGCCTAGTGAAACATCCCATATGGCAGAGATAAATAGCAGAGATACAAGCCGATTGCTATAAACACCCATCTTATTTTATTTCAACCGATCTTTATGCTCACTATTATCTCACGAAAATGCGCGATATTTATTGGAATATGGTTGACAAGCAGTGCCCATGTGGATCGTTAAATGGGTTTATAGAGTACTGGTGTTGATATATAGCTCAAGAATGTTGTTAACCAGTGAACCATACCTGAGTGAGATGGGTAGGTGTGATCCATAACTGGCGTGTGTCTTCCGTCCATGTTGCCTGAAAATAGTTGTGTATGAAATTCTAGAAGTGGGCAGGCTGTAGAGCCAGAGGTGCAAGATACGAGTTACGCACCGAAAGCCCATCATAAATTCATCAACGTACAAGGAGCTGCGCAATCTCGGGGGAATACCTCTTAAGGAGAGAAAAGGGTATACTGAAACGATGAACACTCACAAACAAATAAAATCTAACTCAGCTGAGTAAGCAATGTAGCTTTAGTGAAGCATATAACACTACTAATCTATTTGTGACTGGATGCAGAGTTATTCCCAGGAGGCAAGCTAAGCGATTTAATAACAAGTTTTATTCGGAGAACTAGTGGTATTTGTTATTCAGTAGTGATGATCGATTAGCCAAGCTCATTTCCCTATGAGTAGATGGATGTTAGCCATACCTGGATTATACTTGAAAATAATACAACTAGTCTTGTTGGCTAATAGTTACTAAGCCATGACATTCTTTGATTACACAAATATTGCGAATTTCTTTGGTATTGCCTAAATAATATCAAACGAGAACATGGATTCACATTAAACATCATATTCATAAATAACCAATATGTGATGAAAGCAAATGATTATTGGAAACATGTATTTTTAAAGATAAATAAGAATTATCTCGTATAAGATTTGATAATTTACAATAATTTAGAAGACAGTTTAAACACAGATATAGACTGCATAAACTTTTAGATGGCAAAAGGAAAATCTTTTTACGCGTCTTTAGTAAAACTTGAAGATGTACTTGTGGTAAAATGTGGTTAAAATACTATTAATGTTATGCCTATACAGCTATACTAGTGAATAACTGAGCTGAAATGAATTTCTAAGAGTTGAAAGATATGGAAAAACAAAAATTTTGGGCTCTCATGTCAACAGTGTGTGCTAATATCGATCCTAGGAGTGTGAAAGGAGGTAGTACTCAAATTTGCCTACAATAAACAATATTTTTCAGCTTTTAGCCTACTGTAACAAATTCGAAAGCCTAAAGGTAGTGATTAAAAGTTACTTTTCTTTACTTATTTATTGTTCCGTGACAGAATAATAAAATAGATATTTTAAGTTACATTAAGATTATTTGTTTTTATTTATTGAGAACTACTATGTAATAAATAGTGTTCTATAACAATTATAAAGTCATAATAAATAATAAACCAATAACAGAGTCAGAATGAGCAGAAAATATGGATAAATTCTTCTAAAAAATTAATAGGGAATTTACTTATATGGGATAAATGTTCATGGAGAAATATAAATTCTTCATGCTACCTGTTAAGTTTGCTGCATTGCTTTACTAAGGTGACTTTGATCTCACTCTTTCCTGCTTACTATATTTCCGTTCATCCTATCATCTCTATCTAGTTATCTAGCTAGGAGATAAGTCTTTTTCGTTGATCGTCAGAAAGATTTGTAGATGTTCCCAAGGGTGCGGGAGCACGTCATAATGTTCAAGATTAACGCGTTTCGATGAGCGAACTTGCGCCTTCCGACAACTTGATTGAGGATTGAGACGTGGATGGGGAGAATAGAATTGGCAATCAGTGTCCTCACTAACTGATCAGTTCCGGCCCATTCACCAAGGGTGGAGAGCAAATGAGTTAAAATGTCACAGTGTATAAACGAGGTGAAATAAATAATTAGATACAACTGAGTATAAATGAGTGAACTGGAGGATATTAACAAAGCAACCAAACCTTAAAGTTGTTGGCAAATGTATAAACAGATTTTACCTGTGTTGAGTATACGAAGACTATTTTAATTATACTGAAATACATTTTTAAAAAGAAATGTGGATCAATGGTAGGAAGTGTGAGGTATTTGCTGGTACTGGAATGGAGAGGAATGGGACGGAGCAATATAGCAGGTGAGGCGAGTACTAGGGTTATTCCATAATTGGCCGGCTGTCCACAGCTCGGCGCTTGCAACCTCAATCGATCGCACAGCCATATAAATATTGCACACTGGATTTAATCGGCATCTAATTAGCAGGGGTGGAATAAAAACTATGAAACATGAGTCACTGCGTTGTTCAGTATTTTCAGATGTTTATCTATTAATAATCAACGTATAAACAACCACAAAAACATCTCTATTTGTTTGGCCACCATACTTTACTATCAACCCTCTTCTCAAAATTCCATTCATTTTCATCATTTATATGGGTATTGTCTAGATTCCGCCATGAAACTACCAAAGGAGCAATTGTCGGTAGTGCCACTGGATTGCCTGGCTTAGATGGTTTGGCAGGCGCTGAAATTTACTATCGTAGTCTAATGGTAAAAAAATTTAATATATTAAAGCCCTTTTAAAACGACATCTCAGTATTTATTAAAACGAAATAAGTTTTAAATGCTGTTGCCCGAAATTAAAGGTTATTTGATAAGAAATTCAAGTATTGATAAAAATTTACTAATGTAAATAATTGAAGAAATCATTTCACAAACCAAGAAGAGGATGCTGAACTAGGGCAATGTCGGACCCGAACCAGTCTTTGGCATAGTTCGACTGAAAATAGCTACAAGTGAAATTGGTGCTTAGTATAATAATATAGTTCTAACATCACTTTGTGAACAACTACATGTGCGAAACGTTGTGAACCACTTTGCAATTCTTAATTTCAATTAAATTAAATGGAATTGTACTTCAATATGTCCAACTTACATTTTTAAAAGGAACTTTAACAGCTGAGTAAACAAATGGTGAGAACTCCAAGTCAGCTGCATTTTGAGAAAATACAAAGTGAAATGAACAAAATATAACTGAGAGTTTCTTCATGGAGTCAAATCAAAATGCAATTGTGGCCTATATGATCCATCAGAAGTAGAAACGAGTTTGTGTGACATATGAGCCTGTCCGATGACAGGAATGACTGAAAAGAGAATCTCCTGCTAAATCGCTGAGTTTCTAAATACGTGTGAACTTTTTATTATGTCAATATGTTACAGATAGATCATGAAACCACTATTAGCATTGAGTAAAACAAGGTAAAATTTTGTTGGTGTAACTTCCTTTCGACTTTAAAGAAATCAACATCAATTTAATTTTAAAAAAATCCGAATCCTCACGTCTATTACTTAATTAGATAACGTGATAAAAAATATAACAAAACACCTCAAGCGACGAAGGAGTTGGATAGTTTTCCAGTGGTGTGTACTCTTTCCCAGTTAATCACTTGAAAATATGTTTCGTTCTAAATAAGTGACTATGTATGAACATTAATGAAGAAGCGAAGGAATTGATGAAATTGATAAAGACAGGTTTATTCTTTAGGAACTGAGGATTAGTCTCCGCAACAGCAGTAGCAGCAGTACGCCATACAACAAAGACATGCCAGGATGAGGGCAACTACTGCGATTATAATTGAAGGAATAAGCTGTAGACGAAGACAACATTCTCCCGAACAGCACTCGAAGTAGTATAATATGTTTGAAGGACCTGGAAAAGGCACAAATGTGGTAAAAATTCACATTGAGAAAATAGTAAATTTCCTTCAATAAGAATGTAAAGTTTTTTTTGATTAGATAATTTGTTTGTATTTTTCCTCTTTAGACATTTAATAAATTCCCATCCTTTTGTCGTCGCAAGTTTTATTTCTAAAAACTGTTGAAAAGGGATGCAACTCACACTGTTGAGAAGCACATATTTCACTAGATTTAATAAATTTCAGTGAATTTGCCAGTGAAATGACTATTAATATGATAAATAATGTGAGCAATCCTGTTGTGCAAACCTTGGCCATAATGTTCAGAGCCTGTAAAGTGTTTATGAAACTATTAAATACAGAATTGGAAATAAGTACCATTAGCTGTTGCATGCGACTAGTCACATAGATTAGTGAGGGAAATTTATTTAAAGTTTCTTATTTATTGTTTTTAAGTGACAAATAAATACATTTTGAATATAAAGGTAATGCCTATCAACATGTTTGTTGAGTAAACCTATTTAAAATGAAAGGCAAAGATGATAAACTAAGTGACAGCAAAGTCGTATCAACCGTTATCAGTGTGAAATGGCGATAGTACACTAGTCAATTTTCTGCCAGTGAGATCGTCTGTGTACTGGTTTCTGAAGCGCTCGAAATATGAGGTAGTTAGACAAGTTCACCATATAAAAGATGAAAAATTAGATATGATTTGCTTTCGACTTTCATTCTTTATGCATTGAAACTTTGTGCGAAGGCTTATGATGAGTCAATCAGTGGCCTGAGAAATCCATTTCTCCCTTTATATGGCCCTATGAGTCAACAGAAGTAAATATTGAAAGGATCCTTAGAAATACATCAATCTGGATCTACCATGAGATTTATGTTGAAGTTGTTTTCTATGTTAACCAACTTTTTTCATAGTTAATAATAATAGTAAACAACTTTACTTGGTATGAGATGAGTTCACTCGGAAAAAAACATTAACTAATCATATTTCAATAATAAAACGCTTCTTTGTTGCATAATTTACTTTGAACTATTTTTAAAAGAGACTAGTGTAGTGTACATAAAAAAAATCCTTCCTTATCATCTTAATCCCAAAATCCTTATAATGACAACGATGGTAAGTTCAAGTTAGATTCATACATGTAGTCAAGGATCAAGTATTATTGGCTTAGTATTTTTCTGCAGTAAAAAGTTATTTACTATTTTACAGGTTATCAAACCACCATTTATTAGTTGATAATCAAGAAGTGGCAGACTGACAGATATATTTCTGGAATCAGTACATCTCTAATAACATATAAAAGCGATATTTTTAATAGGTTTGCTTGGCCGTGCCTAGTGAAGCCCAAGTGTCTAAATCCAAAATGTTCCCAACATAATAGTCGTCTGCAGCATCCTGTTTTGATTTTTTTTGCTACCCTTCTTAAAATTATGTAGTTAATTGTTTGGCATTTTCAATTTCATCTTTTTGTAGAAATAAATTAGTCGAAATAATTCTTTACTTTGCAAGTTAACGTAGGAGAATATTATTTTTTATAGCAAATTCTCATAATAAACTTAAATTTAACATAATTTGATAAATATCTGACTGGCTATGAATTATGAATTAAAATGTGAGTGCTCAAAATATTGATAAATGTTGTTTTATATTAGATACAATTCAATATTTATGGATTACTGATGTATCCCATTTGTTTGGCATTTTTTCACAGGATTGTCTGGCTCTGGTCGTCTTCTCGCAAGAGAGCGATGGAGGCCGGATACGAGCACTTAGATTATATCCGCCTTGTGAAGAACAGTGGAATTGGACTGAGATTAAAGAAAGTAAATCCGAATGTTGGTTTTTTATGAACAATGTGTTTTCTTGACTGTGTATAAATCTAGTGACGTATTTAGAGTAGAAGTAGTCTTGCCGCCTGTTACCAAAAGAAATGAGATGTTCGATGGTCCTTCCGGTGTGCATAAATGATCACCCAAGATGCAATCATGGAAGGCTGTTATGTTCATTTTCTTGCTGTGTGCGGCTTATGTACACTGCGCGGGATTTACGAAATCCTTTTCACTCTACAAACATCCTTAAGAATGTTTCGATCGTCACTATCGATTCATCCTAGCATCAGAAGAATATTCACTGTCGGACAATATTTGTTCTAATTTGAGATTCAGTTAGGTTTATTGTTAACTACTTCATTCAAGAATATATTCTCTTGTACTTAGAGGTAAACTGCAAGAAATGCGTTTTGCTATTCTGAACTGGTTGTAAACATTGACTAAAGCTTTGGTTTCTAGCCCTAGTGTTAGTACTTTCTGCCTTTCTCTTATAGTAAAAGTGTGATCAACTTTCTTAAGATGATTCTCATCGAAAGCATCCAAGTATCCCAGAAACACGTCCTAATCGTATTGTCGACTTCCCTTATGCTAATGAATCTCAACGACGCACTCTGGCCGAAACACATAATGCAGCAGTCTATTTATGTTTATTTTATGTTCTATCCTTGGATATTAACAAAATTTGTTAATGTCTAGCTATATGGCTCAAGTGGCGTATAATTGATTATTTCCTCAAGTTTATTAGATCTTTAAGACAAATGCATCTTTAAGTGCACGAAAATAAACTATGTTAATTAGAATTTGCCAAAGACCTTTTTCCTTTTATTTCCTATATAAATCTCTGCGAAAAATTAGCAGCAGAAACCTCATTCAAGAGGTCTGCTAGTGGGATAATCCAGTCTTCTATCACCTAATCTCTCGGACAGCAAGCTAATGTATGGATTTCGATTACCAAGACGGATACTCCTTTTTACACCTATATTTGGAGATTTCACTATCATTTTTTATTTTACAGGCCAAAAGTAATGTTGTGATTAGATGGATTAAAAGTGAAAAGTTGTATTACACTTATTAGCGGAGTTATTTCAAAAAGCGATATCCTCTAAAGAAGAAGTATTGCATAACGGAAACACGTGAAACACACTGTTTACATTACGGCTCAGAAAGGAAATTCGGAGGCAGTAGATGGCGATTCCATTCGCGGTCCACTGCTCAAACACTGATTCAATTGGATAGACTGACTTCGGTTCTCGAGTTACAGTCTTTTTCATAAACCTTTAGGTATTCTAAAATTGTCACCAACTTTTTTGAATCAAATAGTCTAATCTATCATTGAACATGACTATTTCTACGTAATTAGTCTAAATTCTGTATCATACCTATCTTATAAATCAGGCGATCTTGACTTGATTGATTTTCAGGATTACATTACTTTCCTTTGAGCTAATATTGATTTGATCAAATTCATCCTCAATTTTTTTATTAACCAATTATACTGCATTAATGAATTATATCACTGTCTTGCTAATATAAACAAATAAATGTTATGCCTTGTTTTTAGATGTCATTTGATTTCGATTTAACAGCTCCATTTTTACCAGAATTTAGTACGAAGGATCAAAGTGAGCATAGGCACAAAATCAGGCCGGTACAGGTAGATAAAACTAACAATTATGTAGATATAAGTAATATGTAATATCACAGGCATAATATTATATACATAATTTTTATTGGGTAGCTTTTGCTCTGGATAATACAAATTTATTCATTTACCATTTTTCCTTAAATTGGTATCATTTATTCCACTTTCATCCAGATCGTTGTTCCAATAAATGGTGGGAAATTTCGATTAAATGAAAACGCTCTTAGTTCAGTACTTGGACATTCCGCCATCGCAAATAAAAAGGTGTGTCAACTTTACCTTTACAAACTTAAAATGTACTATAATCTATGAATACGCTGTTCGGTCTGCACACGGGAGTTATACCACGCACCATTGATGACCTACATCTCATAATTTGTTTGCATTATTTAGATACAAGCAGGCTGTCGGTTACAAACTATAAGTATTCGCATTATGTTGAAATGACGTCATAACTAAGCGTCCCCAATAGTAATCCAAATTAATACCTTTCTTCCCTTTCTAGAACAGTACCCAGCTGGCCTTTTGTGTGCTTCGTCCCATTAGATCCAATCCATTATCATTTCAGTTTAGTTTTCCCGCTTCTCTTTTATGCGCTGTTCATTTTACGGAAAAGAGAATAGTTCTTTCCTATTGTGGATTAAGATCACATTGATATTTGATTTATGTAGTTTCTGTATTATCTATAAGGTAGTATTTAAGAAAGGGATGATTTAATATTTTAATAGATTTTCTGCATTTCTTGCTCAATAAATAAAGTCAATTTCCTCGTCTAACGACGAGTTCCGTCCTCAAAGAAGACTCCTCCATCAATAGCACAATACTTGGGGCAAATTCCCTTTTCTCCAGGCTGACCAGGCTGTCCATCATGTCCAGGTTGACCAGGTTGACCATCTTGACCAGGTGCGCCTGGCTCACCTTTAGGTCCTTTGGGTCCGGGCTCTCCAGGGGCTCCGTCGACTCCATTACTACCGGGAGGTCCAGGGGGACCTTGAGGTCCTGGATTACCAGGAGGTCCTGGAGGTCCAGGAACCACAGGTTCTGACTTTGCCGGGGTACCTAAACATACATAACTGCTGATCAATTTTAAATTACTGTTGTGAAACGAAAATCCAGTCATTAAAGTAAAATAGATATTGAGGAAACTATTTTACCTGGTTCACCAGGAGCTCCTGGGTTTCCAGGATTTCCAGGAGGTCCTGAAGGTCCTTTAGGACCAGGTTCTCCAGGAGCAGCATCTTGCCCTTTAGGTCCAAGTTCTCCAGGTGCTCCATCGTCTCCAGGTGGACCAACAGGTCCTGGAGGTCCAGGTGGTCCTTGTGGACATTCTTTGCAAGGTGGTGGAGTGACAGGTTCACAAGGAGCTGAGGGAGGTCTACCAGGATTTCCGGGAAGACCGGGAGCTCCTGGTTTTCCTGGTTTTCCAGGTTTTCCTGGAGTTCCCACGGGTCCTTGCGGTCCAGGTAGGCAACAGCCACTACACTGGTCATTATATGCAGCACGTGCAGTTCTGTTGGCAGTACTAGGCAACTCTTTAATTGAGTAAACACTTGACCATACGTCCTTAGCAGAACCCTTAAAAAAATCCCATAAACAAATGCCTATAGTGGTTGATGTGCATGTAGGACTATATAAAAATATAAGCAATATAGCTTGAATATGTGTGACGCTTACCTTACAAAGATTTAGCTCGTTGTGCATTTGGCTTCTCACATGGTGAACATAATTGTATACCATCGGAAGAGTAATACAGACGGAGAGTACAGCAACCGCAGAGAAGGTAACTGCAGCGTAGCCGACGAAGCGGTACGCCTTGATTTTGGAGTCGATATCCATGTGTGACCGATGCCTTATTGCTGCGATCCCCCTTTATAGTCCCCTATCAGCTCCACCCCACTTCCCCGACACGTCCCGCCCGCTTTTTGCACTTTTGGGCTTTTTAAATTATCGAGATTATCAAAAAAAAAGAACAATCATACCCATAAAATATTATTTACTCACTATAAGTTGGAATAAAAATAGAATCAATGATATTATAAGGAGTAATTTACTATTTTATATGGCTAAAATAGTTAGAATAAGCATCGTCTTCCGAAACGAAATAATTAGAATAATCCTTCAATTCGTTCGTTTCATTGTTTTGCTGCATGTTTAAACTACTTTAAATGTAATTTTGGTGCTTGAAGAATTAGACATGAAATAAACGATCGCTTCATATTTTCTCGTAGTTAGTATTGATTAGTTCACTTTTAATTTAGCATAACTAACTCCGATCAACCAAAAAGAATAGGATGACCTTTCGAAGAGAACTCGTAGGGTTTGGCTTTTTGGTAGCGGATTTCGGTTTTCCCGTGATCAGGCTGACGCAGCGATCCGTGGAAAGTGGGAAGAATTGAAGATATTGAGCGATCCAGTGAAGCTCGTATCTGATTGCCTCTTATAAATCAGTCGTCAAAATATAAAAAGATATAAAATTAGTGTGTATGCAAAGTTCTGTATTACAAATTGTTAAAGACAAACCCATTTTGTATAATTTCTTAATAGTTTGAATTACTTTAGGTAGTGATAATCAGTGTAGCTGGAGCATTCAGAAAAGGAAAGAGTTTTCTGTTGAATTTCTTTCTCGAATATCTCTACAGTTTACAAAAGTCACAGCAGGTATCTTAATTTAAATTATGACTTCCATTTTATAGAGAGTAGAGATTGAATTTAGAAATAATATTGAGTCAATTATTTACGTAATGGGTGAATGTAACTTTTCAGAGAAGCAACGATATTTATTCCATTAATTGCTTAATAATGATTATCGACAGAATGATGTACCACTTGAATGGTTGACTGATGATTGTCAACTTCATGGCTTCCACTGGCGAGCAGGAACTAAGAGGGACACTGTTGGTGTGTGGGTTTGGGGCGAACCCATCATGATAGAAGCGGCTTCAGGAGAAAATTACGCAGTTCTACTGGTAGGTAAAAGATTTCCGCAATAAATGTATTGCGACAATTAATCAACATTTCATTGTATTTTCCAGATGGATACACAAGGAACGTTTGATCATTTATCTTCATACCAACAGTGTCTCACCATCTTCGCTCTATCTACCATCGTTAGCTGTGTTCAGGTCAGATTTCGTACTAAATACGTTCTCCATAAATGTAAAGTATGCAGTATAATTATAGCATAAAGTTGATATTAAGGTTTATAATGTAGTGGACAACATCCAAGAGGACGATCTTCAACATCTCTCTCTTTTCGTTGAGTATGGACGAATAGCAATGAACGAGGCACGGCAGTTTGGGAAACCATTTCAGGTATACAAGACCTAGAACGGATGAATTCCTGTTTCTACATATTTAATTTGCAATTATAATTGGCTAATGTGAGGATGAGTTCTCTATTTATCTACAAAAAAATGTTCTACACTTTCAGAAATTAGTTTTCTGTGTTCGTGACTTCAAGAACCCAGAAGAATTTACATATGGTGCCACTGGAGGTGCTGCTTACTTAGCCAATGTCCTCCGCGTTGGTGTCTTCAACAGTTTGTACCTTTTAGATATAAACTGGTTATTTATAAATTTATTATTTATTTAACGTAATTTCACTTTTTCTTAAATAGTAGGCTTCATAAGCTTTGTTGTATCTAGTTTTATTAATTCTTTCAAACAAAAGTAGTATGCAATCAATTCACTTTAAAACCTCTGAAAGTGAACTTGAACTCCCAAAGCCAAACACAGACCGAAAAATCGAAGGCAGTTTTTGTCAACTTTTTTATACGTAGTTCGGGACTATTCACAAGGTCACAGATATAGAGCACAATGACACTGTTTGAAAATAATGCCAATATTTTTATTAAATCAGAAAAATATATAGAAAATTTAAAGTTTCTAAGTTAATGAATTTATTAAGAAGGATATTTATTATAATTTTATGATTGGGCCACTTAATATCCAGCTAATTATTGTACAGAAGAGGAGTGAATAGTTCTTATGTTAATTATTTAGTCATTAAGATAAGTACAAAGACAAAATTAGAATTCTTATTCAGATATCACCTGAACAACCTGAAGAGCTGCGTTCCGTACGCAAGCATTTGGCTGATTGTTTCGATCAAATCCTCTGTTACCCTCTACCTCATCCTGGATACAAGGTGGCTGAAAGGCAATCATTTCGAGGACATGTCAAAGTTACGTTACATATTCAAGAGGAGAGTGAAGAGTTTTATACACTACATGCATACCTTTCATTTCTTCTTATTTAAATTAAGAGGCATAGCACACGAAGCCTGTTACTTTGAACTTTTTGTATTGTTTAATTTATCAACTTCGTCCAGTCAAATGCACTGAAAGAGTATCAGAGCGCTCTTTGTCTGTATTGATCCTTTTTTCCTTTAGATGGTATCTGCTTTTTTGCACATATTTCAATCAATTAGTCCTTGCTCAAATGCCTGAAGACACTTGTACCACCTGCTCTCACTTTTCTTAAGGAAAAATAGTCCCGTACTTGCAGATCTTCGGCCTGTGTTCAGAGAAGAGATGAAGAGGATGGTGCCATCGCTCCTTAATCCTCACGCTCTTAAGCCTAAGGTTATAAACGGAAAACCTGTAACATGCAGGAAACTTATGCAATATTTAAAAGTAAGTGCGCAAAGTTGAGGGCTAGATTAGCAGCGATAAGCCCATTAGTTCTTTACTGACACGAGATGACGATTAATAGGATATAGCGATTAATCTACAGTTCTGATGTAGGCTGCATAATGTCATTTTTCTTAGATATCTTTTACTAATCAAAAAAGCTTGATTAATGAGCGGCTTAAATGATGCAAACAGAAAGTACCAAAAGCTATAACTAGGTGATAAAAAAATAAGCTGAGAAGATTCAATAAAACATTCTTTAATTACTTAACATTTCCAATAATTAAGTTCAAAATATGTAGCCATATATCTAATTTACAAATACACTTAATATGGCAAAAAGTTGACATTTCGTTAATTTTCTAGTTTTTGAATCGAGCTATGATTACATAAACAAAACAAAATGAAGCTCGCTTTATAAGAGACTAGACAGTATAAACTAGTCAAATTTAGAAGTATATAAAGTAAGTGTATTTAGATTTTCATGAGTAGATCATTTGTCAGTTTGTTAAGACTGAAGTACAAGGATGTAAATCTATTTTTAACTATTCAAGAGCAATTATAGGAAAGCAAGAATAATATGCAAGGCGTTCCCAGATACTAAGATATCAAAAAATGGGAGAATATGTGTAAATAAATTGGGGCAAAATATAGAAGGAAGGTCGTATGTTGCTGCCACAATTCTAATGACACGATGAAAATTGAAAACTAATACAAACATTTCTCCTGTACTTCATTAAATAAATGTGACCTAATTTTAGGAATATGTAACTTTCTTTGATGGTGATTCCTTACCAAAACCTCTGAGCATTTTGAACGCCAACGCAAAACTGAATTATATGGAAGCTGCTTATGAAGCGAAAACAACATACTGTAGAAGCATGGACAGGGTGGGAACACCGTACAGTTTAGTGCAATCCAGATTTTCCTTAGTAGGCATTTTGCATTCTACAAATAAATGAAAACAAGTTTAGTCAACAAGCGGCTCAAGAATGATGCCTGAGAAAAGACTCAATGATGCTCATATCAAACATGGAATAGCTGCACTCAATGTGTATGATAAGTATCCCAAGATAGGTACTGATGATACTCGGTCAAAACTCTTAGAAAAGCTACAAGAGGATATTAATGTGAGTTCCAAGCCAATTAATTTCTAATGACGATGCTACTAATTCTTGTTTGATATTATTTATATGATAGTACTTGCCGGTTTTATATAAATTTCAACCTAACCTAATTTAAGGCTGAATTTGAAAGGTACAAACGATTGAATGAAGCCAAGAGAGTTACGGGATGTGCATCAGCAATGACGGCTTGTGGAGACAGCATAGCATTGGGCGCAGGACTTGCGACTGCAGCTGGAGTTATGTCTTCTTTATTCTGCTCTATTTGTTTGCATTTGTTCAGGAAACAATAACATATCAGATTTTCATTTTATTCTCTTCTTTATAGGTTCTATTGCTTTGAGTGCCTTCACTTTGCAGGCGGGTTTAGTCAGTGCAGGTAGTGATTTACACATCAAATATAAATGCTTATTTCACTATAAATGGGAAGATGCTTGAAATTTATCAAATTGTTTATCGAACTAGTTTTCAACACAGATTTCCTATTTAATGATTCTACATCAGGTATTGTGGCGATTCCTATATCGCTGGCCACTTTGTTTATGATTTGGATGTATGTATGGACAAAACCACAGGTCGAGAATTGTCATGGGAAAAGTGCTTGAATCCCTGTTTTGTCTTCATTGGCACTACCATGTTTCTACGCCTATGATTAGGTCGTGCTGCAAGAGTTGTTATTAAGTAACACCATATCTTATGTGTTCTTCACTTCCTTTTCACTGCATAGTGAATACCGGTGCTATTTTGACGATGTCTGTGCCTTAATGTGGTATAAGAAGAATGGGTTACGTCTGTAAGATGTAATTTTAAACGTAGATTTGCCACGAGTTGTAAATAATCGTGAATTTAAAATGATTAGTTTTATCGGTCCCGTGATCATCATAGCATTGTTTTATCTTGATAAAGACCGATAATATTTGAAGAGGGATCCTCTCAAATGTGTTTGCTTAATTATATTTCCTTGGGATTTTAAAGCTCAAAAGCTTTAACTAGAAAAGCACGATTTTAGCAACAGTAATTTCTTAGACATATTAATCATTTCGTGTCACTTCACAATGAGCTATTGTCGTGAGGTTGTGGAAAACATCTCAAGGGAATAGAACCAACAAAATCACTGAAACGGAACAGCCATCTCAGCTTTTTCATCGAACGATATATTTATGAGAAATTTAACAGTTTCGTGTTTATATATTATGTATGACACAAAATGACTAATGTAATTAAATAGAGCTTGAATTTGAACTCATATTTTAAGTGTAGTTGCAAAATACATGATTTTTAATCGGCAACCATATTTATGAGAGAATTTGAACTACAGAAAAGGATGAATGTTGAGACATTATTGTTCGAAATTATTTTTCAACAGAGCAAGAATTCTTGATATTTATTGAAATTTGCGAACGAATAAACATACATTCTCAATTTGTAAGGCGATTTGGAAAGGGTTCATACAATTTATATTGAACGAAGCATACTTTAATTCAGAATTGTAGTACCCTGAGGAGACCTAACAATGTTCTATCAGTAGGGACAATTAATTAGAACACTCGAGAACAATATCATAATTTCCCACTCCCACCAATGTTTTACTGCGAGTACTTTCTCCCACAATCTCATAATAATCAAGCATCGCCCCTAAGAAACAATTTACTGTTAAATGGCAGAAAGAAACAACAGGACCAAATAAATCAAATACCTAATAAAAGCTCTGAGCGAGCGTTGCCGTCACTTCGTTGTGAAACCCGTAAAAAGCAAGAGATTAATTTGTTTAAGAGTGGTGGACAGAAAGAAAAAGCATGAAAATTTTCAGTTGTACTCTCTCCTAAGTTAGGTTATGGAAACCAGTCTCCGTGACCCGTTAACTTCATTCTCTAGTACACAATTCCAGTCATTCCTTCTTTGATCTGGTGGAGGCACGAAACACTCGTATGGTGGAGGTGCTGAAAAACAGAAGTACATTGTGGCCAGGATTTAGAACGGAATTCTTCCCAAACATAAATTTAGAGACTAAACTTTAATTGGAGTTCCATTATAACCTGAAAGATTAAAAAACACTTCCTTTCTTTCATTTGATTTGCTCTTTTCGCCGCGTGACAGAGTCGATTTCAGTAATCCCATAAGCCACGAACTCTGTGCGCTTCCGATAAGAGAATGTACGCCATGAATCGCTTTAGAAAACCATTCAAATGAAATCTGATAACTACAAGGAATAGATGAATGAATGCGCCAATATTCAGCAAGAATGTCCTATATATCAAATGGTTTTTATTAAAAACTGTACTTGATTTTTAATTATTACTTTTAAGTCACAAGATGACTCTTCTTTTGTGTAGCTTTACCCCTAAATGACCTATCTCTCTGCCTCATCAGAGTTTCATAGCTCGCAGTCGTTTCCGAGCTCATTTCCACCAACGACATGCCATACGAAAGAAAAAGATAATGGGATCGAATAATGTGAGAGTGCGCCCGGTGAAAAGACCGCCATGTGCATTATGAATAACACATCAGTCACACATTGAACTCTTTTCACTTTGAATATCTTTTGTCGTCTCGCTTCCTAGGTCTGGACTCGGACATTTTATTATCTCCCGATATGCACACCTTCATAAAGCAAAAAAAATGTGATGTCATCAAATTCATTCCGTTTTTATCTTCCTCCTCCATAACCGTGACGTTCCCCCAATCGAAGCATCTAATCTCCCTAGAGGTTCATTTGTTAGAGCAGAGTCACACATCCGACCTAAGTGATTGCCTCAACTCGATTTTAAACTCTCTACGCTTTAAATAGTGCAGGAAGATTGAAAAAAAATTATAAGTGCTAAAAAGATTAATAAATATTAGCAAAATATCATGAGGGATTCTTGGTGGAACATTACTGCTGAACTCTGCGCTGGACACAGATTTTGCTTGATGTAATTAAACAGAAAGGGTAGGATTGCACCAATGAAATGGTTGGAATGTTAATCAGAAAAGGAAAAAAATCAAAGAAAGTAGATATTCTCACATAAAAGACAACTTACCTTCGTATATCTTTGGAGGGATAGTGTCTACCGGGCGATACATATTAGCAGTCTGTATGGAGTGGGCTAAGACTGTAAATTAGTTTTAAGAATGACCTAAACAAAGGTAAAGGAAAGAAAGAAGGAAAATATATAAATGATATCCCTATACCTGATCCATCCCTGTACAGAGGACATAGTCGTATTCTTCTACATACTATTGAGGTGATGACGAAGATGAGACAGAGGGAAACAAGAGAGCATAAAACGATGACTGCCAAGTAACTGAAATTGATACAAAATTTAAATTGTTTTAAATTATTTGTATTAATTCTTAAATGCGACTCCTATTTTATTTTACCCTTGCTGGCCAGTATGAATGAAGTGACCTTATTTGCAATTCAAGAGGAAGATAATTAGCAAGAAGCTATACCCGTTTTACCCGTTCTTTATTTATATAACCTTTGAAAGCAACGCCTCCTAGTATTTTTGAATTTGGAACGCTCAGAGAAAAAATGTTCTACATTGTTTCCTGCCGACCTCACATTTCTCACAGCTATAACTAACACGTGTTCTTGCTGGCTGTTTGTCTCGCCTCTTCAAATGAATCTGTGAATCGCGCTCATAAAGTAGCTCATCACAACATCTAATGACCGTGCTAGTGTAAACTTGCTGAATGTAGAACAGGTAATTACCTCAAATTAATGGCTGCCTACTTAACAACAGCAGGTGAGGTGTTTTCGTACCTGTTGTACCGGTTACGGCATGCAATTAACGGTTAAAGTGTGTGATAATATACTCATCGATTCTTTTTCTCAATTTTTCCCAAACTGATAACTTATTTTACTCAAATTTTTCAAAAAAGACACCATATCTCCGATGACTTACACCGGATGATCCGATTGCATTGACATTTGTTGCGATGAATTTGATTGACAGCCCAGCCTGACATCAAAAATAATATGTTACGCTGAAGGAATAATCCCCACGGAATTACACACAGTATATGGCAAATTTGGAGGGAATGCAGAGAAAACTAAAGGCATGAGAAGAGTGGGACACTGAAAACGAATACCCAAATGGTCATTTTGACTGTGGCATTGTCAATTTTGTCTTTTGAAGAAGCCCTCAGCGTATTGATATGTGAGCGTTATTTTAAGGTTTCCTCCTGTTGTGTTGCCTCTCCAATGATGAGAGCAGAAAAATAAATCACGGATACCCTATATGCTCTCTAGAGTAAAAGTCATCCACTAGAACGTTACAATTATTTTACGAAGGTAATAAATGTGGGAAATATCTGGGTAATTATGATGCATCGTTCTTTCCAACATTGCGTGTTTCTCTCCTTCCGGGAGAGTTAGGCCAAAATAACTTTCCTTATTCCAAATTTCTAGCTGAGGCGGAATAGGTTGTCGACAGCAACAACAAATCACAGCTTATGACTATTGTTAGCTTTAAAAAAACACGCGTAGGTTAGATATAACCTCTTGATACAAGAAAAGTTAGGGAATTCTCGGATTCACTCCAAATCCCTCGCATTATAAGCGCAAAAGATTCCCTTATTTTAATAACTTCGCTTTGAATACTCCTTTGTTATTGACACCTATAATAGCAGAGGCTAATGAGATGTTCCCGGATGATAACATCGCAATCAACAGATTGGAGGTAAAGGCATAAATAAAGAGTGTCTTAGTGCGGGATTACGAGTATTTAGAGTGAGAAAAAAATGTTATTTGATTCTTTATTTCTTTAGCTGATTCTTATAATTTTTTCTTATAACTTATGTGCTACAAGTTGCTCAGTTAGACCCCTCCTCACTTCTCATCAAATAATGACATCGTGTTCTCTAGACAACGATAGTAGATTGCAAATAAGTTGTTCGAATCAAATAATACTACTATAGTGTACAAGTTTTGTATTTCACACATTCCATACACTTTAAAGCCTACATTTATGTTTTGAACTATAGTCGGACAAAAAGCTAGTTGTAGATGAAAAATATTGTGCTGTCCTAACATTTGTGTGAAGTACTCAACCAATCGACTTTGAGTTTATTCAGGCTGCTATGAGTGTGGCACGCGAGGACAGCTTTGGCATATTCCGGAATGAGCAATTTGATGAGATCCCACCAAATCGAAAGAAAATTTAAAGATAGGATAGATATATCACATAGGAAAGTCTGTACTGAGGTTGGATGTCCTAGAATAAACCAGAAAACGTTGTTTATCCCACAACATAATATTAGAATGTGTTGTTTCGCCAGCTCTAAAACATTTGGCAGGGGATGATAACTAATGGTCTGCAATTGCACATCATTTGTAATGACTTAAGGTGAACGAAGAGATGTTCAGAGGGATAGAGCACATAGTATTAAGAATAAGATAGGTAAAATAAAGTTATAAGCATTAAAAAGAGTGGTGAAGACGGAAAGAAGGAAGGATGAGAGTCCTACTATTATGGAATATCGTTGCTAGGGAAAACATTAATAGTTGAAATAGCCCTGAGAATATTTTGAACTCAAAGTGTATGATGATAAATCTTAATTTTCTATGTCAGAAATGAAGAAGTACTTCTTGAAACTATATTTATACTAATTATAAATCATATCTGGTTCAAAGTATTATTAAACTATCCAATTCAACCTTTTACTGGTGATTTAGTGGTGACTTCAATAATATCAATTTCACACATGAGGCTTGGTTCAAAACAAAACATAGCCCTGTTGACTGGCTCTTTTTGACTGCTTCTAATATTTTAGTTTATTCATTTAATCGTTTATCTATTCACTAAATTTATAGAATATCTCACCGTAAATGCAAGACAATTCGGCTTTATGCAATTCATTGAAGAATTAAATCAATATAACGACTAGTGGGCTATGTCTCAATGTCATGCAATCCAAACAAATAAAAAGGGAACTCTATAGACGATGTGTAGACCGTTTCTGTGATCATCAACTGACAGCAGAAAAACAAGGTAAAAACCTGTTGTAGTGAAAAGTGAGACCAAAATACCAGTGGTCATGTCGCTCCTATTTTTCCCCGCAATGCAACGTTTTCTAATTACGTGCCTTGTTCAGTTACCCAGCTTATCTCATCATTTATTAAAAGCGGACAGCATGTTTTGGTCTCACAACGGACATGCAACGACTGACCTGATTTTTCTAATCCCTGTTTAATTTAATATTAAAGCAACTGTGTTTCGCGACCAACAGAATAATTTCATTATCTATCTAGTAGTGTAACTACTAACAAAGTAGATCTCTCACCCGTATCGTTGATTACAGCCTACACAATCTCTCTTCAGCAAGCCAGATTTGTTTATGCCCAGGTATCTTGGAAAAAACAGGAAGCTGGTGGAATAGCCATCACACAATGGTGGTCAGCGATTTAGTTGTTCTATGTGATATAGTAAAATTCGTGAAACCCAAGAACAAATCAATTGTTAATTCTAAAATAATAGAAAATATATATGTATCCGTAACTGTACATATAAAACTAGAAACATGTTTTTACCAGACCTACTCCAATTAGATGTTTTGAAATCTACTCGAAAGAGGTGACAACTGATTACAGCAAATATTTGTGAGGTGGATAGTTAACTTCTCGTCAAGTGAAAACTCAAACGCAGGCTTAAGTGAATGAAACACTGTAGAATGAGAGCAACCACAACATTCTTTCACTAATTTAAAGGGATTAGCACTATTTTGTATTTTGGATAATGAAAGTGCAGTAATGAACAACGTTTGCGCAACTGGAAAGTGTCGATTGAATTTCCCACAATGGATTTTGGACTAGTGCGAAGCAGATTTATATCGATGTACGGACAAAATAGACAACACGTAAGTATAAGGAGTGGCACAAAAACTCGCACTGGGCTATCGATCAGAGAATCTCAGCTGATATAGAAGAATATACACGTAGGCCTTATTATGACCAATTATTAATACTAATATCATCTATAAATCATCTACGTTACTTAACGAAAACAGCTAGATGAAGGATTTAATGAGAAAGAGTGTAGGAGCCATGGGGAACCCCGTACTTCGAATTGATGGTTCTACGATGACGTGTGATTCCCTTGGTGATAGTAGAAAAAGGACTTCAGGAGCGAGCATAGCGACTGGATATGATATATGGAATGAAGTAAACGAACAGAGAGAAAAAGATTCCTGCTTTTATATGAGTATAAACGAACAGAAATTTATGAGTCTACGAACAGTTCACTCTAGTTTTAACATAATTACAGTATGCTATCTGCATTGAAATCTGACCAGATTAAGCTATACCAGGAATGCGTGCAGGAGAATGAATTATGTATGAGATAAACTCTGCTCGAACTCATAGCTCAATTGAACATATTCTTATGCAAATTATGCACGTGAACATGTTCTGACAACCCTCGTTGTAACATAGAATTCGATGAAAATCTATACAGCACTCTATTCTATTGGATTCTTTACTGAGTCTAATAAATCTAATAAGAGAAAAAAACGTATAAATAAGATGAAAACGCGAGCAACGCGAATAAATAAAATGTCAAACAATGAAGAAAACATAAATTGATTAAAAATAAGAGAGAATAAGAGAAAAAGCTTACTCTTTCATAAAACTTTTGAACTCTTCATCAGCTTGTTCCTGACGCTCTTTTTCAAAATCATTTAGAGAACAACAGAAGATGCCATGTTTTTCTTTGAATACTCCTCCAGTTGGAGGAAGTTTCGATGTACAACAGTACACAAATGAAGGATCGGCTTTGAAGTCAGGGCATGTCTTATTTCGATATGTAGAACCTGCGAAATAAGTCAATTACAAATTATTTTCTAATCTCAAAAATAATTTTGGTGACAGTCTGAAAAGTACCAGAATTCCAACCTCCTAGACTAGGCACTGAGCACACTAGTCCATAGGCATATCGAATAGGGAAGATCAAAATTGCCAAGCAGGCATGGAGCGGGAAGGGGAAAGGCGTCATGCGGCCGGAGGGCGCGCGATAACCGGTTGCCGCTGCGGCAAGGCCACGCCCCTAAGCTAGAGTTACCACGGCCTGAAAGAGGCGATTACCAGATTGCGCATGAAACACAAGAGTAAAAAAACAGTATTGAATGTGGAGAAGCTAGGTTATTTTAATTTATACTGAATAGATAACTTTACACAGACTATAAATAAAAGTTCAAATGACTTAATCTTTGAAAATGGTAGATCTAGATTCAATGAAAGCATATAACTAATAGAGTAAAATAATGTCTGGTCAAAAAAGTGGAAAATTAGTACGCATAACCTATGATCTATTAGTGATAAAATAACAGTTGCTGATGTCTTTACTCATCCATCATAAGAGATGCCCCTCAACCACAAAAGACAATTGTTTTCGATAATTGAGATATATTTCATTATGCAAGTAGTGTCTTTATAAAATTCTTCAAATCATCTTTCCAAAAAATGAATCACACCATGACACGTAAATTCAGAACTTGAATCACCGATATTGATTAAAGGAATATATGCTATTATCCTAAATAATTCACCTTTACTCGACTTGTTTCTTAACATTCTCTTTTTGATAAAATATTTGCCTCAGCTGTTCTCTATTGCTAGCAATTTTCTCTAACGAGTCGTTAATTCGACAAAATAACTACTTTGAATGGCACCACTGATGATGGGATACTATTCGATATATCTCATATAAGATTATCTATAATTGCAGACTGAAATTCAGTAATCTTTTTATCTTAGCAATAGTTTTACTCATTGAAAAATTGTCACCGCCCGGCTTATTAGTAATTGTTTATTCCCTGAGAACAGTTTGAACATGTAGCCTTTGCATCATATTTCTATCGCAATTTCTCGATGCCGAGCTTATTAGGGTAATTGTAGTTATCATTGCACCTAGCATAAAGCCACTAATTGACGGAGAAAAATAAATTGCTTCAAACCATGAACAAATCTGGAAAATATTACTTTACTAGTCATAAACTTGAGAAGAAAACGAATCAGTGAGCTTGACATATAGACCGTAATATCGGTGGGATATAATTTCATGTCATCCTTTAATTTCAAAGTTCTCTTATTTCACTTTTGCATAGCTATCAATCATTGTTGGTTAATTTGAAGTTGTTCGAAAAGGTCTCTTGAAGTAAAAAGTTGCATGTTAATAGGTTGTGAGCATGCATGTAAGAAAGTTGTTAAGCTTATGACTTCCGTTTAGTTAGGACAAACTCATCATATTTACTCTATTTAACTAATCTGACACGTCTTGATACATATAAAAGTTGTTCCCTTTCTACAACTACACGGTATTGTATAAGTCATGTCTCCTTTTAACCTACTACTAATATAATGATGAATAATCTATAAATCAGTGAATTTTCTCAAATTTTTAAAAAGGAAAACTACAACGATCCAGGGAAATTCTAAATAGAAAAACGTTAAGAAAGGGTAAAAGCGTGTCAAAATTGATACATATTAGATTTAAGCCTAAACATAATTCCATAATTTTCATAGGTTCCTCATTGCTTCGCGATAGGTAGATGCTTCAGTACTCATTTCTTCATGCGTGCGCGGACGAATTTCAGGGTTCCTAGAAATTCTTTGGCATTTGTAAGCTCATTAAAAATAATTAATATTTATTTTAAATTAATACAACCTTTGAACTAAAACTTTAGACAATCAGTATACTGTAAACAAAATTTACCTATCATGAGCAGCTAGGTCTGAGTAGATATTATCAGGGTTTGGACCATAATCTCCACTACGTCTTGGAAGTATATGGACATGTACATGCTACAATTACAAATTAATTTATAATGAAACTAAAATTGAAAGAAGTTGAAACGCATTGTAAATATAAAGTACCTTCACAGTCTGTCCAGCTGCGGGCCCATCCTGAACACAGATAGTTGATGATGTTACTTTGTAGACCTATAATCATCGAATACACTAGGTGACCAAAACAATCGTGCTGTTTTTCACACTAAAAATTACACAATTATAAAACATCTTCATAAAATACGTTATTCATTAAAATA
>JAJAVP010000011.1:814670-829130 GCA_020740425.3 Heterorhabditis indica | reverse complement strand
AGGTGACCAAAACAATCGTGCTGTTTTTCACACTAAAAATTACACAATTATAAAACATCTTCATAAAATACGTTATTCATTAAAATAAACATCTTTACATTCAACAACCTTTCTCAATAAGATACAAGTTTGTAAATTTCGCTTTTATAAAACGTTGTCCCTAGAAGCAAAAAACCTGCTAACGTCCATTTCAACCCCTGCTTTGTTGTGAAACTGTCTATTTTGCATGTGGCTGTCTAGCGCCAAGAAAAGATGATAGTCACTTGGAGAAATGTCAGAAGAGCATGGAACAGTATCTCCCATCCTAGAGCACAAACCTCACGGGTAAATTTTGCCCCATGAGGTCTTACAGTGTTCTGCAAAATAACATTTCCTTAGTTCTGGCTACTTCTTAAGTGATGTATCTTTCACCCTCTAAAGTTGCGTACAGTAGACTTCGACCTTAATTGTTTGGTCAGTAGCCACAAACCCGTAGTAGACTATACTGGCTACAGTCCACTACACACAAAGCATGGTCTTTTGGTGGTGTAGCTACGGCTTTTGGGTCTGTGGTATTGGGCTATTTGGTGACAACCAATGCTATGTTCACTTCTTCTTAAAATACAATATCCACTTTTCAACATAAGTGAGCAAGCAATCCAACAACAGTGAATGCCGTGAGAAACAAATTGAAAACCTTTGAATTGTCATGTCATCTAACAAGGTATGTGGTATCCATGTGCTTAGATGCCATGATTTTCCAAGTTGACGCAAATGTAAACGAATCGTTTCGCCATTCATGTTAAACGTTCGAACGAGTTCTTGACATGTTACTTTCGAATTGATTTTCATCGTGACTCGTGATTCGTCATCATAAATAATCGAGGATCTCCCTGTACGTGGTTCAGCTTCAAGTGACCAGAAGCAAATCTTGTAAACCACTTCTGTGCAGTACGTTCGCTTACCAAATCTTCTCCAAATGCCACACATGCATCTACAGTCTTCATACATTCAATTCATTTTTTGGTTACCTAATAATATAGTAGTAAATAATAAAAAAAAGCCAACAATATTTCATCCCACCTTTTCTAACATTTTCTGAACTTTTTTGGCAACGATAAATAAATCTGCTGTTTCAGCATCTGTAAGGTCCGTTAGACGAAAAGTTGGACGTTTTGGAGATATTAAAACATCTATAATAAGATTATTAAATTTGCTGCTTAACAATATGAACATTGTGAAAATCATATTATAAATTGTAAACTGACGTCCATTAATCATAGGCTTTAAGTTAATAAATGCAAATGATTGTGCAGATCGGTAAAAAATACACTCAGGTGCAATCGGAAACTCGGAGAACATCAGAATAGAGTCATCTAAAATGTAGATTAACAAATTTTAGCCATTAATATTATTTAAAATGCTTCTTTACTATATTCTTCACCTAGATCATATTCATTGACATGCAATGTATACAGATCATTTCTTCTGTGAGAAAAAACCGGCTGCATAGCTCGCAATTCATTCACGTACTGAAGATCAATCTCAGCAAAGCACATGTCTGTAAGTTCATCATTTTAAAATAGTGTTTCCCTTCTGCATATCATTTGATTATCAACCTATTCTATCTGAACATTGTGCTACAACAGCTCCCCATGGGTCAACCACCATGGCATGTCCATATGATACCCTTTTTTCGTTGTGCCTCCCCGTTTGTGCTGCAGCCACTACGTAGCATTGATTCTCGACTGCTCGTGTACGAAGAAGAGTCAAAAAATACTTTTTTAGTCAAGTGGGAAAAATAGGTAATAGAAACATTCAAGATATTTTAGTAGCCAAATAGCATTGGTTCTTAATTGATTGAATACGAAATTGAACTATTAATGTTATCTGTAAACGGACTTTTGTTTTAAATTTTAGGTAAACCTAACCTCCCAGTGTGCTAGTCCAGTATTAAGAGTGAACGCAGAAGGGAATGATAGTATTTGAGCTCCTTTATTCCTGTTCCAAATCGATAATTCTGGGAAACGCAGATCATAACAAATGGAAAGACCCAGTCGACCAACAGGAGTATCAACAGGATGTACCATCTATATACAGTAAATATACAGACAAAATAACTGTTTCTTTAAACATCAAACAACCTTTGTTCCCGCTTTGCTAAATTCGCTTTCTAATAGTCGAACTTTGCCTGGGATTTCTAAATCAAATAAATGCAATTTCTTGTACTCCGCTCTTGTATTTCCCTCATTATCAATTATAAGATGGGTATTCCAAGGTTTTAGCGGATCATTTGCATCCTTAAAAGAATAGATATCACAAAAAATCTTTAAACACCAACATTATAGAATGCTATTTTAACGATAAAATAAACCTTATGGTGCATTCCGCCTAACGAAAGCCACAAGCCATATTGCCTTGCAAGTGCGCTGCAAACTACATGATAACAAAAACATTTAAAATTTTAGCAGTTCAACGAAATAATAATGCATCCATCTTACCGGTACTGCTCTATATAATCACCGTCCTTATCCATAGCTAAAGTAATTTGTTCATCTTTATCACGTCCAATAAAATCAAAACATTCGGGAAAGAACACCATCTGATTAAAAAATATTACCTCTTATGAATCATGAATTAACAGTACTTCATACATACCTTGCATTTCCTCTCACTCGCTCTCTCTATCATTTTCTTACAAGTTTCGAAATTGTCTTTCATATCATTATCTGATGTCAACTGACAAACGGCTATCTGGAAAAACTGCTGATCATATAAAACAATTTCGTTCAATATATTAAAAATAACATTGGAACATGTTCTAGGGCACTAAAATATGGAAGACTCACTAGTGATCGTGTATGTGTAGATAAAGACATAGTTCTGCGAACAGCAGCTCCTATACTACTGAGCATTTTACTGCAGTACGCATAATGCAAACATTTCACTGATAACATAAACAAATGTAGTAGTCAGTCATGGCCAGTACCAGAAATATATTATAAGAATGCATAAACTATTCACTTTTCATTCAGACAATGTTACCCAATGGTATAACAATGAATGCAACAATATACTCTCTGATCCTCAGAATCCTAACTACTAACTGTTATATTATTACAAACTCCACATGTAAGAACTAATTATAAATACTCACTATGAATACTTTAGCTTATTAAGTTTTGGAGGAACCCTCTTCAGCGACTATAAAAGTAAAATTATATAAAAATAAAGAATAGTAAAAATCCTAATTTGCAGCATCTTTTAAACCATAGTGATCCAAATATGAATTTAATGAGAATAACTAATTATCTTTTTTATATTTTCCCATAAATCCGCTGCTGTTAGCTTTCCTCACACTCAAGTGACCCTGAGAATTTTTCCTCTCAACGTCACGCACTCCCAAATTCCGATACCTTAAAAAATGGCCACATTTTAATGTATTATTAAAGTATTACGGTGACAAACACCAACCTATAAAGTTTTCTTCCATAGAAGTGTTTGCTTTTTTCATACTCTGTTCGCACCTATAATCATTACAGAACTATTAGTAGAATAACTTCTAACCTGAAAATCTATAATCTTTACAAACTGAATAACTATTATATGCATAACAAGTCAGTTTACCTTGTACTCTACTTCTCTCACTGTTCGAAGTTTCCCCATTCTTCTCAGTGTCCAAAATCCAGCTTGGATAAGAACCAAAGTCGTAGCATAACGAAGGGGCGTTGCAATCTGAAGTTAATATCTACTATAAATATATAAATCATACATTTTGATATTAAGTAACCTTATATAGCAAGAGAGCAATAACAAGAACCCCAGCGGTGGGTGGGGTTTCTTTGATCTTCTCCACTAACATAGCAGGAACGTGAAGGGTTTCCAGAAGAGAAATAATATCAACACCACTAAATATCGATAATAAACATTTTTAAGAATGTTATTTGTAGGAAACAAAAATTTTCAAAGTATTAGCTAGATAATTTTTTTCACCTGTGCACAATAGCATACAACATTGCAAACCAAGTGGTACACGATATTATGTGGGCGGGCACTGCGATATACCAGTATCGTTTGAAGTAGTATTTCACCTTTGCGAAAATTGTTCGTGGTGCCTCTTCCTAGACAAAAACTATATAATACTAGCTAATACCGTTAGAGAAAATTGATTAAAACATATTTGACCTTCTCCATTTCTCTGATTTTCAGTTCCTTGTCTCTCTTTTGGTCTTCCGTCATGGTAACACGAAATGGCCATTGTGATCTCAAATGTGGATCTTTCTAAAATCTACTATTAATAGAGCAGGAGTACGTCTCCAGTGGAAGTATTACCTTTTGTTGGATATTGGCGCATAAAGATGTGTGGAAATCTGATGTTAAAACAGTTGACTGCTTCAATCCATCAGTAGAAAGTATAAAAGTAGATTTTGACACATAAAAAGCTAAGTAACGGCACTTCAGTTGGAAATATAATGCTCTCTTAGAATATTGAGATAAAGCATTCATAACAGCTTAAATCTGGAAAAAAAACAACTCTCCAATGATTAAGGTCAGTGAGTACTTTGATTCAAGACAAGCATAATGTACCCTAACCAACGTTCTTTAGTTGCTATCAAGTTCAAATGATTTTTACTACGAAACAAACATGAAATATATCTTTAAGCACAAATCATATGCTAACGATTTAGTAACTCTTTTAAATCATTACTAGTAGGACACGCTCTTGAACGGCCTACACTTCCAAAAAATGTGTGGAAATATTTGAACTAGCACAAACTAATGTATTGGACTCCGAATCTCTTATATGACCAAGATATTGTACTATGCCAATTATCTCATTTTAGACAAAAACCTAGCGAAATCAATCATTGAATCCGGTCTAAATGTTCGAAATTTTAGTTAGGTCATCGTTTAATTAACGGATGACTGAATGTAAAATGTGGTCAAAACCTACAGAGTAATGAACAGATTATAAAACAATTTAATCATACGAAGATAATATAACGTCCGACCTAGTAATAACAATAACCTCAAATAAATTAATATATATCACACCTATTTAAAATAATCTAGAAACATCTTTTAAGAATTTTCCGAGGAACCAAAGTAACTACAAAAGTACATTTATGAAATGTAATAATAAACACTCGTAAGTGATAAAATAATTTCCCCTAATGACTAATTTCAGCCTTCTGTTTAACAGCATAATAGAGGGCAGCAATACAGACAAATAATGCGACAGTCTCCGAAGAAACAGGCGACTTTCTTGACAGACCCTAAACAGAATGGATGAACGAATAAATAAAACATGTCTAACAAATTAAGCCAAAAATTTATTGTTTAGAAATGAAAGCCATATCGTAATGCATTAAACCCATAAGTACTTACAGCGTGATAGTGTTCGATTGTGAACAATGGTTTGGAATCAGCATCCTGTAACAATGAATAAGTTCGAAGAAAAGAAAAGCGTTAAATATTCTTGATCATGCTTTCGACATTCATAATCAACGGATAGTATAAAAATATATACGAAATAAAATGAATGAGAAACAGAAAAAACCTTAACAAAGGAAGAGATTCCATCTTCATCAAATATTTTAATTTGGAATGTCTGTGCATCAGATTTCTCATGTTCCTGAGACCACGACACCTAGATACACACATAATAAAGCTATTCATTTAAAATAAAAACTACTCTGAAATTTTCATGTTCCAAAAATCATTAAGTAGCTCACTTGATACTTAGCAGTCTCTACAGAAACTGCAACATTGTAAATATTTCCATTAACAACTGCATAGAAGGGTGAATCCTGGAATATCTTTTAAATAGCCTTTCATTTAAACCAGTCAAAAAAAAAGAGTACCTTTACGTGGTTACTGCATTGGAGTGTGAATTCGGCGATAAAAGTAGTTTGAAAGTGAAAGAAACCATCCGTAGTGGAAAACGATGTGGAAGAATATTTTGGAGATTCACACTTCGCCGCTAAAAAACTAGCAATAAACATAAGTGATTACTTCCTACATATAATAGCTTCCTTAGACTAATTATTACAGTAGTAAACCAATCTAATTATTACATAAAACAACTGTTTACCAAAGGCAACTGCTGATAAACAGGCTAATATTATTGTCCTCATCATGTTTAGACCCGATAACTTCCCTAAAATGTCGATACACCCAATAAGAAAAAATCATGTGATATGAAAATAATTTCTTCATTCCTATGGTAAGAGCTCGAAAATATGGGGAAAAAACCCCTCTTCATAAAAACATCTTACCAACCTATTTTATGAAATTTTAAATTAAAAAAAAAACAAAAACTATCACATACTACCAAACCACAGATCTAATCACAACATTAAGTAATTGCAACATACAAACCCGACTCCACTACAACAAAATTCTGGCCACTAGCCAAATTTTACTGTATTTGCAGTTTCTTAATGTAGTTATGAGACTAAATTTAAATTTATATTAATGTACAATGTACTGATAATAAATATTGTGTCCTGAATGTAGTGTAATCTTTAGATAAAACGTTGGTGAATAATTCATGTCTAAATATTTAGTTTATTTTATCTTAGTATGTTTGCTGACAACATCTGTGGTGATTTATTTAGACGTTACATCCTATAGTCAGTAGTTTTAAAACTTCTTGTTACTGTTACATATTAGTCATTTCAAAAAATGTTTCCAGTATATTTTCTAGATGGGTACGACCGCTCCAGATGTTAGAATTCACGATGTTTGGCATGCGAATGTTGAGGAAGAATTCAGCAAAATGAGAGCTCTTATTGAGGTTTTTTTTTTTTGGTTTTTTTCGTAAGGCAATTTTATTTCTCATTATTACGTATTTATACCACACTATAATATACTGATGATTAACTCTTGATATCAATAGTGTTGAAATACTAATTTAAACATGATATAATCTAAATAATATGACTTGTTAGTATTACGTTTTCATGACTATCCCTTTGTGGCTATGGACACAGAATTTCCTGGAGTTGTTGCTACTCCTCTGGGAACGTTTAAAAGTAAAGAAGACTTTAATTACCAACAGGTTTCTTGCAACGTTAACATGCTAAAATTGATACAGGTGAGATAGATATTATTTTGCATTAGAGGAGGCAGAGATTACTTTTAAAGGTTGGATTTGCGCTCGTCAATGACAAAGGCGAGTTACCACCAACGGGTGATGTATGGCAATTCAATTTCCATTTTTCTCTCAATGATGATATGTACTCTCAAGAGAGTGTAGAAATGTTGAGAACAGCTGGGATTGATTTTAATAGATTACAGGCTAGTGCATGTATATTTTATATTAAATATATCTATAGAGTTGACCAAAAGAGTGATTTTAAGCACATAACTTTATACAAACATAGCAGAATAGATTGTTCTAGTGTTTTTGGGAATTTATTTCTCAAAATTTTCATTTTGATAATTAACACATGTCACAAAAGAAAAATATGGTTGTTGGTTTTGAAAAAACACTTCGTATTTTTACATAATTTTGTACGTATTTATGTGTAAAAGAAAATATGATCATCGCCAATTTTAGAAATGTATGCTGATGATGTTATTATTGGAAAAATTAAAGATGAGACGGGATATATTTGAAGAATGCATAGAATTGCAAGACTAAAACAAGTTTTAGTTTTAGTATGCGAAAAAATAGTTATCTATAAATCACACTTGTGCTGCTATACATTAACAAAGTTAAGATGGTCATAAAGCCAGAAAACTAAATTATTAGAATATTATTCTCTAAGTTTAAAGAAAGTTATTTTAAAATTAACACTTCATGTGTATTTACTTTTAGAGAACATAGCTTCTGACATATTTGACGGCGAAGTTGGTTTTGTAGTAGAGATGTTTAATGAATAGTAGGATTATCATTCATTTAAGATTTATACAGGAAATTATTTTAGTCGTTGCTTTTAGTCTGAAGGAATTTCGATGGACGTTTTCGGAGAACTTCTGACAACTTCTGGTTTAATAGTGGATGATCGCATTACTTGGCTTACCTTTTCCTCTGGCTATGATTTCGGATATCTACTGAAATCCATTACATTAGGAGAGCTTCCTAAAGAGGTATATTTATTTTATGTGAACAGTGCAGATATTTAATGGAGAATAATTACTTTAAAGGAGTCGCAATTCTTTCAATTTCATCGTACCCTTTTTCCTCGTTGTTATGATATTAAGCTCCTTCTACGAATGCCTGGTTGTTCAAATGCAAAGCTAAAAGGAGGGCTACAAGAGGTACATATTTATAGTTAGGCTAAGTTCATATTGTAGTTTAAAATATGTTCAAAGGTTGCTGATCAACTGGATGTTAAACGGCACGGGGTTCGCCATCAAGCTGGTTCCGATGCTCTTCTCACAGCTAAGACATTCTTCAAGATTAAGCAACAATTTTTTTGCGATAGTTGGGAAAAGGTTTGTTCGATATTATATATTTATTATAGTATTATTTCTATCAGTTTTGTATTTGCAGTTATTTCAGGTTTCTCGGGTGGTCCAAGGCCACTTGTTTGGACTAGGTTCCTCACTTTCTTTATCACAGTCTGTTCATAAACTTGATGAACTAGCTAAAGAGACTGTTGCTGCTGTATAGATTTCTACAACTTTCAAGCAGTGGGATGCGGCAGAGTGCGTACTGGATTCTTTCCCACTAGACTGTTTCGAATTTTTAGCTATGATCAACCTTGTATATATTTTTAGGGGCATTGGGTGGATTATTATATCCTCCTGGTGTTTTGTGATGTCTTTAATTGAGTTATAAATATTCACTTACCCCACTCCTTGTGATGTAAATTCGTCAAAATATCGATATGTATCTAGGCTCTATCAGTAGTTCATTTTAGTGTTTTTATATTCTCGGTAGTTTTAAAAGTCCTTATTCTAGATGCCATCAAATAGTCAAAGGAAGCATAGCATATCAAATAAAGTTAGAAAACGACCTGGAAAGGATTTGGATCAGATTCATGAAGACCTTAGACCAGAGAAGTCAGCAAAACTTCTGAATCAAGAGGTGAGGTTCAGAGGATATAAGGTGCAAACATCAGTGTCTAAAGGTATATTTGAGGAGATTACATTATAAGAAGGAAGTGATAATATCGATCCTAGTGTTAGGTATGCATAAATTATTACGCTTTCACTGTAATGTTAGATAAATAGATTGATCTGAAGTATTTACCTATGAAGTGCGAGTGCCATTACCTTCCTTAAGTTTTTTAAAATAATTACTTACAGTTCCTAGTATTCTATCAGATAATTTATATGATCAACCAGGTGGATCTCGATTTGCCTGGAGATGGACAATTTTACTGTATAGAATGCGAAAGATACTTTATCGACGAGCAAACGAAGCAAAATCACAAAAAATCTAAGGTTTTCGTTTATTCATTTAAAAAAATGCTTTTGAATTGCTTACAGAATCAGTATCATATTATTTATGTATTGGTTTAATAATTTCAGCTTCATAAAAATCGAGTTAAAGCCTTGAAAGAAATTCCATATTCTCATAAAGAAGCAGAGGCTGCTGGTGGGCTAGGGCATTTCCCCCATGTTACTAATAAATCTCGACTAGAAAGGGGAACAATAGATGCTAGTGGAGAATTAAAAGAAAAAGCTAGTATATAATTGATTTACACCTATAACGAATTTGTTGTTCTCAGTTTTTGTTTTGTTGGATTAAATTTTCTCAAAGCTCAATAAAATTACATTATGTCATATAAGTCTTGTCTAAGTGAAATTACACATTTTGTGAATATTTTTCATGTCAATATTTTATTGAGTGTTGTCTTTTCGTACTTAGTTAGCTTGATTGCAGTTCCCAGAATGGTTATAACGGCGTTGAAGAGACTTTCAGGAGTTTTGCATTCAGTTATTCAAAGGAACTATAACAGTCCTTCAGTAAGCGAACTACGTAGAGTCTATGCTGCTGCGCGGAAGGTTTTGGATTTCTTTCCATTAAATTTGCTTACTTGGTTTTATACAATAAACAATTTAAAGGCGTGCAGTACTATTGATTGTGGTCCTCGTGTGGACCCGCGGGCTGTCTTTGCTAACAATGAATTGAATCTGAGTACAATTAGTGTCAGTATCTATAAATCTGTGTTTTCATAAAAGCATGCGAGTACGTTTTGGTTGATTATTTTATTTCTACAGGTCTATGGATTCGATTACGATTATACGCTGGCTGTATATACGCGTGAACTAAATGAATTGATTTACGAGTTAGCACTCTCTCGACTTGTCACTCAGTTCAAGGTTATAAAATAATTTTGAAAATACAACATTATATTTGTGAAATAGAATTTGACAGTATCCTGATGGTCTTATGAGGATTCCATATGATAAAGAATTCGCCATTCGTGGCCTTCACTTTGACATAGAGAGCAGTTGTCTATTGAAAGTGGACGCTTTTTCACAAGTTCAAAGAGGTAATTAAATGTACCACTTAAACAATATTGCAGACAATTATGTGGTTGTACAGGTACAATATTTCGTGGTCGACGAAAGTTAACCGATGATGAAGTTAGGCAACTTTATCCAGGTTTTGGACTACCTGATATAAAATGTAGGAGTATTGTTTCTGGCAATTCATTCGTAATTAATATTTATGTCTATTAGTAGTCTCACCAATTAAACTATGAAAAACTCTAGGCCGGAATCTCCCGCAGTTAATAGATCTTTTCTCTCTTCCATGGGCAGGACTTCTCTCAACAGTAATTCATTACTGTGATACCAATAATATTGTCTTTGACCCAAAGTGCCTCTTCGATGATCTTGCGGCATGTTAATATATTTGATTTTTTAACTTAGATATTAAGTTCTAAGATTCAAAATTACTTACGATATTTTCGATTTCGTGGGTAATTTGTTTAGGATTGTGTGCGACAAGTGCATTTATCAGGAGATATTTATCGTCGTGTAAGTGATAACCTTACATACTATGTTCATTCCAACGAAGGACTTAAGGAATATTTAGATTTGCTCTATTCACATGGAAAAGAGCTGTTTGTCGTTACAAACAGCCCATATAAATTTATGTACGTTATTTATCGACTTAAGTTTTTAGTGATATTCATTAAGAAAAGATTTTTCCAGTAATATAGGCATGACATTCATGCTGGGTGCTGATTGGAAGAAGTATTTTGGGTATATAGTTGTTTCTGCTAAAAAACCTACATTTTTCTCCGGCCATGAGCCATTTAGGTACTGCTTTGATTTTCCAAATAAACGATTTTGATAGATATTAACTATTTTCAGAGTTTATGATGATTTGACGGATGCCGTTCGTTTTGAAAAAGTAACAAATCTTGAAAAAGGAAAAATATACGCTGGGGTGAGTATTTCACTGTTGAAGACTTAATTTAATGTTAGACTTCATGTCAGGGCAATATCGAAGAGTTATCTAGGCGAGCTGGTTTTGTTGGGAAAGGGGTTTTATACTTTGGCGACCATATTTATACTGATCTAGCTGATCCAATGCTGAGGTAATAATCCATCTTTTATGTTTATATGTTACACATCAGCTTGAATGTTGTTTATGCAGACTTGGTTGGCATACAGCAGCGATCGTTCCTGAATTAGCCAGGGAAATTAGGACCCAAAATAATGATTTCTATAGGTTCGCTATTTTTTAAGATTCAAATACTGATTTTGTATTATCATCATTTATTTAAGAAAAAATATCCAGTGGCTGGAAACATTGACCTTGTTAATAAAGAAATTCCAAATAAATACTACTAATAATCCTGAAGCAAAGGATGTCCTTGAAGAGTGGTATGAGGAAAGAGCAGAGCTCAGGTAATTTATCTTCCATTGAAAACGCATTTGTACAAATATATTTTGCATTACGTATAACATATTTTTAGAGAACAATTAAAGATTATGTTTAATCCGCAATTTGGGTCATTGTTTAGGACATATAACAATATGACGTTTTTTTCAAGAAGATTAAATAGGTACGTCCAGAAACTCCCTTTTTTGTGTTCCACTATCCATATCTATACATCTCAGATTATCGGATATATACACCAGTCGTGTACCAAACCTACTCAAATATAATGTGAATCACTGTTTCTTTCCCCGAAGAAATGCTCTTCCTCATGAAAATCTTCAATCTGTTGCTGTTTCCGAAGACGTAATTGAAGAAATTTCGGAAAGATCAGTAGTTTTTGAAAATTAATATTATTCTAAATTTATAAGCTAGCGTTTAAAGTTTTGTATTTACTTATATAGCAGATTTAAATATGTGCATTGTTACCAAAGACTTTAATTTAACAGATAGTCAACTGTCTCTTAAAGATGGCGGTATTAAAAAACATTTAATATACCTGTGTTAATTTAAAATATCTTACGTTACTGGTAATCAATTTTAAAAATTGACAACGCTTCATTTTCAACACTCAAATAAAATAATACAATGCTGTAAAGATAACAATGTTTAGCAATAATTATCAACGAATAACCAAATAATTGCATTAAGTAAAAATACCCATCAATTAACTCTTGAATCTTCAGTAGGATATGCTTTCACTATCTTCATCTCGACGAGTGGTCGGTCCTGGCCATCAGTATTAACTTTGCCCATATTTTGAACAATCTAATAGAGCATGGATTAGTGGGTACAATTAATTATAAGGCTGGTGGTAGTTATACTCTAACAAAACTTGATTTACAATGTGGGTCTTAGAATTAATACTATATTGATAGAAACACTTATGAAATCAATATACCTTCATACCAGCAGCAACTCTACCGAAAATCGTGTGCTTCCCATCAAGGTGTTGTGTTGGTGCTAGTGTTATGAAGAATTGAGATCCATTTGTATTAGGTCCTGAAATTATGAAAGAAAATTCCAAAAAATTATTTGCAAAGTTTGAAAACTAAGACCTCCCTCAAGTAGAATATAACATTTAATCTAAAGAATTAGACTTGAAATTTACTTATTTGTATATACTGACCAGCATTGGCCATAGATAGAATTCCAGCGCCTGTATGCTTAAGTCCCTCATCAATTTCGTCCGCAAAACGATCACCATATATAGAAGCGCCTCCTCGACCTAAACATTATAAACTGCATCTATTGTAGTAAACAGCAACTAATCTTATTTACAATACTATAAAATATGCACAGTTAATATTAAAACGTATTTTAATACAGATGTTTATATCGACTTATAAACTATAGCCGTAAAACAAACCTTAATAACTACTAGAATTCATTTCCTGATTTTTACTGCTTTAAATATTACTCTTCTCATCCGTTATTCTCCGTTAACATAAAATTATAAAATAACACAAAAACATGGCACCTGTTCCTGTTGGATCTCCTCCCTGAACCATAAAATCAGCAATAATTCGATGGAAAATTGTTCCATTATAATATCCTCTTCTTGCCAGCTCGGAAAAATTTCGGCATGTTCTGGGTGCATGATCCCAGTATAATTCCAAGGAAATAGTTCCCATACTGAAAAGTTCTTAAAACATTCCTACACCTTTATAATAACTAAATTTGTGCTTATAATAATGAAGATGATTACCTGGTTTCAAGTGTTACAAAAGGAGGCTTATCAGAGACCGACATTTGCTGGGATCTTATGGTATCTAAGTCAGACAGTAGATATAATTAAACTGACCGCTTTGAAGCTCGAAAAATCACCTGTTACGAATAGAGCACGTTTTGTGAAGGATTAGAAGTTGAAATTAATTGTGGGCTCAAATACCACACGTACCGTAGCTCATATAAGCCAATGCTATTGTACTTCATTCGTACTGATGCCATATTAAAACTCATGAGTAGCATCAATGTTTCAAAATATTTCATCTACTTTATCAAACTGTTAAATATACGAACAAAATCTATATGTGTAAAATTAGAAAATATACCTGAATTTTTTATATGATATTTTCCGTCCTATTTGAATATGAATATAAACTGCTGTACTTATTATTCCCATTGTTATGAACATCCTATACTAGTGAAATCCTTAGTATAGTTTAGTACTCGATAAGGAACATAAGTGTGCGGACCTTCTAGTATAAAATTGCGTCACTGATTAATTATTAAACATGCAAATTTAAAGCATTGTTCAACTACCTTTATGTTTTATAATTATATCAAATCTTATAAAATCAGCAACAATATGCATATTTATTAGGTAACCAAAAAAAAATTCATGCGGTTTTTTGTAGAGTTTAGTTCAATTACTTGTTTTGTCTTAGTGGTTTGTAAAGTGCAACTTTTTATGTGCATCATAAGGTATAAATACACATCGGTCAGTCGGTGTGTTTAAACTCTATATATATTCTTTTTCTGTGGTTTTCTGTTTAAAATTGCAGCCACATTTTGTATGATTCGGGCTAGTTTGACTTATGAATTGAATGTATGAAGACTGTAGATGCATGTGTGGCATTTGGAGAAGATTTGGTAAGCGAACGTACTGCACAGAAGTGGTTTAC
>JAJAVP010000011.1:800435-812991 GCA_020740425.3 Heterorhabditis indica | reverse complement strand
TATTTTAATGAATAACGTATTTTATGAAGATGTTTTATAATTGTGTAATTTTTAGTGTGAAAAACAGCACGATTGTTTTGGTCACCTGGCATTACTGTACATTTAGCATTTTCAGATGCAAATGGTCCTTTAATTACGTTCTCTTCTATGATCACACGTTTGAGTAATCGTGCTCTTTATTTTTATGAATATATTTAAAATAGTTTCTGTCGCTAAATATCTATATTGATATATACACTAATTCACATTTTATGTATAACTATTATAGGTTACTATGGATATGCATAATCTGGTAAATAATCTTAAAAGCGCGGCTTTAAGTGTAGGAGAAATGTTAACTCCTGTGCTCAAGGAGAGCAAATTTCGTGAGACAGGTGTCCTAACTCCAGAAGAGTTTGTTGTTGCTGGAGATCACCTTGTCCACCACTGTTCAACTTGGAAGTGGGCTAGAGCTGTCGATTCAACCAGGTAGCGTAGTGGTTCTCTCCAAATAGAGGTAGTAATAATTTTAAAATGTTTCTATATATGCAGTTTGGTTTAATTCTACAATTTATAAAAGAAGTTTGTGGAGTGTGTTCCGAAGTAGTATAGGTGATTAGGTCAAATATCACTACGGTTCCACGAGTGCCAATTCTTTCCAGTTCTCTTTTACTAGATTTAAAGGAAATACACTTAATATACTCTAGCACTTTTATAAATTAATATGCTTCATTCAGTTGTTCAGTGCTGCATTTGAATCTGGTACTTGAATTAAAATAGAATTGGTATCATATCAGGGTGCGAACTTATCTTCCGGAAGACAAACAGTTTCTCATAATTCGCAACGTACCATGTCACAAACGATGTAGACAAATGGAATATGACCCTAACCAAGAAAAAGTACGTATTTATTCTCGCCCTTATTTCTATTTTTTTAAATGGCTTTCATTTTCAAAATAAGAGTTAGTTGAGAAGAAATAGTTCCATATTCATGATTAATGTTTCTGGAAATTTAATGACTTATAAAGATAGTTGTGTGTAGTCATATAATGTTAATATAAAACGTTCTAGATCCTGTCGTCAAATGAAATGGGATCAGAGGAGGGTTTTGCAGGAGATGAGGATAGTGGTTGGGTGGATACTCATCATTACGCTCAAGATGTTGGTAGTGCAGTACAAAGTATTGAGCTAGAAACTCAGGTAAAATCTATTAGTTATAATTTCTACAGTTATCGAGTTTTTATGTCTACCGATGTTAAGCAAAACAGTTTAAGAACTATCTGGAGGAAAACAGAAGCAAGTTTTCTTTTTTTTAAAAGTAGCTGTCAAGAGTTATGCTTTTGTCTTTGTTGGTTGAACGGTATAATATTCTGTGAAACGTAAGCATATGGGCAGTTTTTTTCTTATTATATTTTCATGATGCCCTTCTTTAATAGTAAATCTTTTGTAGGGCTCTAACGAGGATGATGAAGATGGTCCAGCAATGGATTTAGATGATTTCGTGGAATCAGGAGGACTAGAGGATATTGATCCAAACAGGTATTTTATTTGTTAAGAAAGCAATTTTTAAAAATGAAGAAATTTTAGATTTGTTTCTCATGTCAAGCGTCAGGTTGCTGAAGTGGAGCGATCTAGGACGTACGATCTTCATATTACGTATGATAAGTACTATCAGGTAGATTTATATTCGTATTCAATATGTTCTACTCATTTTGTCATTGTTTTGGAAATATTGGTATATTGTGTAATTATAGGTACCTCGGTTATTTCTGATGGGATACGACGAAAATAGGCAACCGTTATCCATTGATAAGACTTATGAAGATTTCTCAGCGGTATTTTTCTTAGAAATGTATTTGTTTGATTTTTGAATATTTTTATTTATTAGCTGTGATTATGTTACTATCTTAAGGACCACGCTAATAAGACAATAACGATAGAATCGCATCCCAATATCGATTGCGATATGCCTACTGTGCATCCGTGCCGACATGCTGAGGTGTATTTTTTACATGTAAATTTAAGAAAACTATTTTAGAAAATAATGTCCCTATATTTTATACGTTTCTTATTCATTGAACTATTTATTCTTAATATAGATGATGAAGCGTTTACTTGATCAGTATGCAGATAACGGAAAGGATCTTGGAGTTCATGAATATTTGCTGTTATTTTTAAAATTTGTACAGGTTGGTATTTTTTACAAACTAAGAGTTGGCGATTTTTTTCGGCTACTTTGTTGTTTTAAGGACATGGGAATATTTAGTTCCATGGTTATTATATATTCTTCTCTGATGGAGAATAAAATAAAATATTGTGAACACGTGTCTTCACTTCATCGGTATAAATTCCCTAACGAAATATTAAATTATCATTCCAGCAACTTTTTTTTTGGGAAGGTCTAATAGGAACTACACCATATATTTTCTATCTATTAGGTATATGCAAAAGTTTTAGCTGTTTTTTTCCCAAACTTCCAGTTTATTCCAGTACTGTAAAATACAATTCAATCATCAAAATATTTTCCCTCGCTTTCTATGATCTTCTGCCATCTCTCGGATGAATTTTGGATTCCCTCGCGAAAAACGATATCGGCTTGGAGGCAAAGAATTCATCGACCCATTTTTGTACGTCGGCCACATCTCGAAAACGCTGTCCAGTCAAACAATTCTGCATCGACCAGAATAAATAGTAATCCGAAGGCGACAAGTCGGGGGAATAAGTCGCGTGCGGAAGAATTTCCCAGCCCAAGTTCAAAGTGGTCTGTTGAGTACTCAAAGCAACATGCGGCTCAGCGTTGTTGTGCAGCAAAATGGCCTTCCTACTTCTTTGTCCATTAAATGGTCTTTTCTGTTCCGTTAGGTCGGCCAAATTAGTTAGTTGACGACGGTAGTGTTCGGCAGTAACCGTTTCGCCCGGTTGGAGGATCTCGTAAAATAGCACACCCTTCATATCCCACCAGATGCACAGAAGAACTTTTTCGGCGTGGCTGTTTGGCTTTGTCGTTGGCGTTGATGGCCGGCGTCGACGCAAGAATGTGTGCGCTTAGGATTGTTGTATCTGATCCATTTTTCAGAGCCGGTAACAATTTTCCACAAGAAATCCTTTCTACGCTGTCTAGCAAGCAACGAAAAACTTGTGTTGATACGGCGACCGATACTGTTTTTGGAGAGTTCATGCGGTACCCACTTTCTGAGCTTTAAAATCTTTCCTATTTCGTGCAATCGTCTCGAAATTGTTGCTTGATCAACTCCNATCCACAAGTGATGTAGGAGGCAACATCCTCACCCAGAATGGAGCGAATGGATTCGTGTGCTTCAGTACTGTTTTTCCCTTGTTGGAGCTCGTAGAGAATACAGTGGCGAATATACAGTCTTTGGTGGCTCATTGTGTTCGTTAGTGTTTTGTAGGGATTTTGTTTACCACTAACTCGCAACATGATTTTTCAAAAACTGCAAGGCTAACACTACAAATAGGCAAAGAGGCGAGAATTTATTTGTTTTGATATACAAGTGCTGAAAAAAAAACTAAAACTTTTGCATCCACCTAATATATATTCCAAGAGCTTTACAAAATTTATCTACTATTTCTATTATTATACTATTAATGTCCTGCAAACAAGTTATTAATATCATGTAAAATACAACATTTCAGGCGGTTATACCCACTATCGAATATGATTACACCCGTTCCATCAAACTTTAATAGTTACTATTTTGCTTTTCTAAATCGTGTGGAAAGCATAGCATTATATCCGGTAGTTTTTTTTTTAAATTTCGTACATTGTTCAAACAATATTTTAATGTTTTTTACTCAGCACTTATATAAATTCATTTATATTGTACATTCACTGTAATATGTTATATGCTATAGCATAACCCTTTAATTTAAAATTTTTGTCATAATTATTTGCTCATAGATTTGGTTTTTAGTTATTTAGAGCAAGTTTTTATACTGTTATAACCAGATAACTATAGACTGAAAAATTGTTACCAAAGGTATTCCATTAACGTATTCACAAGTGAAGAGTAATGCTTATTGGATACGAAATCAGCTGTTTTTTTTGAAACCTTGTGTTAACCATAGCAACTTCAGCGTTTGCATTGATTTATGGTAAGAATAAAATTGATACATAAGTTAGCATCTTGTCTTTCCGTTCTTTGAGATATAATTATTGATTTCGTTTGTATTTTTACAGCTAGAAATGTAAATTTTTTTTTGATATGTGGTACTGTGAGAATGAGATGCTCTTAGGTAAATAACCCCATGTGTAAGGCAATTGCTCAAATTATCCACTTTTTATTTGCCAAAAATGTAGTCTAGCGGGAAGCACTGGAATAAAAAAACATTTGCGACCCACAAGCGCTCAAATAAAACTAGGTACTTCTGACCACTACTTATGAATCATAGGAAAGCGTCTACAATGGGGAACTTATCTAGTGAATCGACGTATGGGTCAGTAGTTTTCCTGTTTTAGGTCTTAGCTTTTGATACAAAGCATCGAGTATATTAGGTTACACAAAACCTAAGTCACAAACGAGCGTTGTTCTAGATTTACTTCTATAAGTCATTAAAAATATTCTCATCGTAACCTCCATATGCTTACTAGAGCTATTTGGCTGCTATGTTTCATGTATAATTATTGTCAATGTGCATTAAAAATGTTAAAAATAAACAAGTTTTTTTTCTTCGCTGATATCATTAAAAATCTAGTAATATTATATGCAATTAGCTATTTGATCAAATCTGAAATCTTCATTTATCAGTCTCCACACCTTATCGAGATTTACCAATGTAAGAGAACTAATTATTGAAAGGAGACCGGATGTAGTATAAAATAGCGTTGTTTATGATATTTCAACGATTCCAGCAATCGCTCAACAAGGTTGGTCGCTAGCTGTACCGATACAAATGGACTGAATACACACTGCAACTCAAATTTATCCGTAACCTAAAAAACATTCTCTAGTAGGGATTTTCCAGATTTTTATAATAATCCAAGAAAATATGCTAACCCAAACTAGTACGTTGTCCCTTTTCCTCCGTAGAAATAGACACCTCATATGAGGTTCTTCCCGTATTAAGTGAGTGACCTTTTCTATTAACCGACGAACTTCGCCACGTTCTTCTCGAGAAATTAACGGAATCCTAAGGGACAATTTAATATGATTTCATAAATTTGTACTAATATATATTCGATGAAACGTGGTAAGATTAGTAACTGTGTATAAATATTCTTTTAGGAAAATAATATTTCTGACTATATGATTATATTAAATTTTTAATTGGCTTACTTGGCATTTGACAAACATATCTGCCGAGATCCTCGCTTTTTATATACAAATGACCACATGTGCTCACTACCCGCACCAATCTAAAACTACATTATATACTAGTCGACGTTACTGAAAATATACGTGACAGGAAAGTTTTGCGGTAGGCGAAATCTTATATATTTACATATATATAGTGGTATGTATTGAGGTTGCTTTATTGGTTATGTTAACAAATATTTTTAACCTTCTGTTCCTCATATAAAGAAAGATTTGTACCTTAATGACCCTTATAATAACAAAGTATTAATTAGAACATAAAGCCTTATTTAGGAAACTAAGATGCATAATTAGTCCCAATTATAACGCACAATACGTGTGTAAAATTTTAAGAAATAAAACTTAGAAACTCAGTTGTTTACTATATAATAAGTAAGGTTAAAAATAAGAAATGAAGTATTTTACTTGTGATATGTTAAATATAGCAGGTTTTCTCATTGCCATTAGAAAACTCGAGAAGAACTTCGCATTGCTTTCTAGTTTTTCAACAATTTTTTTTTTAACCTGAAACAAGATCTTAACTATACATGATGTAGTATAATTTTGTCATCTAATGTACACTTAAATATATAAAGTAATCACATCATTAAGTGGGTCAAAGTGATCCTTCTTAACTGAGAGAAGTATTAGGCATGCTGCACTGCCTTCCCAAGGAAATGCTATATAAGCGTACATGAAGCCACTAAAATAACAAAGTACTTGGAAATAATAATAGTGAGAAAACTGGTGCTGGAATAAAATATAACCATTATACAATGAACCTGTCATTGAAGTATGGTAAACAAATAGGTGTCCATGTCTGAGCCTCAGACATTTGAAGAGAAGAATTTCCACTAATAAGATTGATTAGAATATGGATATCTCGTGGGTGAATTATATATCGTTTAAGGCGTACAATAGTGACAATCTGACGATGTGCTATCATAAGACCGAACAATACACCCTAAATTTATAAATAATGCTTTAAATGAATGCAACTTATAACGGAGAGATTATATATAACTAAAATCATAGGCCTACATCCAATTTTGCTGCACCTATACAGCTAGCCATAGTAGTAGAAAGGAATTCTCGGTCAGTTGGCTGCATAGGAATCACCTGGATAGCAGACTGGAATAGAGAGATATCTGATCTCCATGATGACACACAACTTTCCATGTACCTGTAAGTAAGCTTACAGGAAATATTTCCATAAACTCCAAGATATTCTCTAATCAATTCTAAAAATTGAATACATTTGTATAAAAAAAGATTATTCTCGGTTATTGTAGGAAGACACACCTGTTTGTACCATTGAGAAGTCTTCGTAAATCATAATTATCTCCTTTTTTTTTATACACTGTTTCAAGCTGAGTCCTAGATAAAGTAGAAGTAATTTGATCAAAAAGTACACTAAGTTGTTCATCCAACTGCTCTGCCGTGCGGGAAACTGCATAATAGATTAATGAGGAACTATAGTGTAAATATTAAAGAAAACTGTTTTAATACAAATCGTGAAAGTAACAAAACTAACCAATACACAGAATAAGGGGAGATCTGTGACTGAAATGAACATGGATCTCTCCAGAAGAAATTGAAATTAAGCGATCACCCCAAATTTTCACACGAGAAACGAACACTCCAATAAGAGCAAAAAGAGAACATAGTTGCTCCTCGTAACCACATATGCAAAAAGTATGTATGGATTAAAAATACATGATAAAGCATTTAATAATATTGTCCTTATCTGGTGAAATACTTACGATACAAAAATGGGCCGACCATATTCGGATAGAACAAAAACTTGGTAGGGATATTCGGCAAGTTTATCCAGTAGGAAGTCTTCATTTAGAGGAATTATATCGGTATCCTCCAATTCTATCTAAAACCTAGCTTAGTTCTTTACAGTACGACAGAAAAACTATGGAAAAAGTCACACCTGACTAACTCCTAATTCCGTAGAATGATTTAATGTGGAAAGGTCGATAATACTCGACTCCCCAGGTGCTTCACCGTCGTTCATAGAAACATACAAATCACTTCCACTGAAAACATTAAATAGACACCTCGCATTTCTAATTGCATACCAATCAGACAACATTCCTCGCATTAAATACTTCCCGAGATATACGCTAGTGGAAAACATTGTCCAAAAAATCATATTTATGCACAGTATAATACACCAAATATTAGACAAGTCAACAGATAAGCAGCAATCTCTTGACAGAGTTATGTGACATCTCATCACACAATAGGATCACTCCATAACCATTTATTATAAACAAATTTCCTGGTAAGTAAACGAAAGTTCATATCACATATGTAACTAAGTTAGTTAAAAAAACACTTCATAAGTATGGCATATAAAACCCTAAAATAGGATTTCATTTAGGCTGATAACCTGTAAACGTAATAACATCAAGCTTAATTAGCCTAAAATTAAGATAGCTTTTAACGTATGGAGTTTCGCAGTAATCTCACTTTGGCTAAGACGTTTTTATAGTGTCTAAATGCTACTTAATCAAGCATTATTACAGCGCACCTAAACAATTAAAATAAATACGATGGTTTACTTGAGTTCTGTATCATTTTTTAGGATTTTTTGAGATTGGCAATCCCCACAATTTATATACAATAAATATAGGATTATGCTCGAATTAAATAACTAGAAAAGTTTCCTTCTCTCTTTCTCTCTATAAATATATATTCATATCTATCTTTTCATTGAAAATGCTGATGATTTGATTTTACAATTCAGTCCGTTCCAACAATGTTTGTAGGTCCTAAAAATACAATTCTACAGTATGTGAATTTTGTAAATGTAAATAAAAAATAAACCAATAAAATCTAACTCTCTGAAGAAGAATATTTTTGGACAACGTCTCTTCAAGCATCCGCTGTAACTTCTTATTCATCTCCTTTATGTCATTCACTGCATCATCTCCAGTGAGGGTAGACGATAAAAATTTGCGAAAAGCACCTATAAAATGCATTATATTTCAAACAAAATATTTAGCATATATGCACTACAACAAGTATAATGATAACCTTCAGGTTTCTGCGGTGTTCCTGACATTTGAACTATTGGTCGTGTTCGTATCCAGTGCTCGATTAACTCATTTTTCTCTCCAACTTCATTTCTAAGTTGAGAATTCTCGTCTTCTAACATATTTAGCTTGAAAAAATATACTTCAAATGATGTAAAATTCGACTTCATATGAATACAGATAAATAATTACCTTATCCAGAGTTTCAGCATGAGTTTTTTGAAGTGCTGTTAAACGATTGATTAATTCGGTGTTATCAGATTCAAGTGCACTTGCAGAAGATACGCTTTCGTTACCATCCAGAGTCTGTGGTAAAACTTAGATAGAAAAAAAAAAGATTCACATCAGTTGAAAGGACCATGGAACTTAATCCAACATGGTTGCTTCGAGCATCTGATTCCCCAACCACATGCCATCCCTTGTCATCCCTCCCTTTTTCTAATGAATCAGCTCGCTTTCGTTCTTCTTTTACAGCACGTTGAAGCTCTTTTATCAGTGCCGACTGTTTTTTTAGAGCAAGTGCCTAAAATAAAGTATACTATACGTTAAATTTACAATTGAAACGAAGAATTTAATAAATTAAGGGAATGCGTACTTTTTCTTCATCCTTTCCAGCAATTAACGCCTCGAGAACATATATTTTCCTTCGCATAACTTCTCGCTCAGAATCAAAAGTTTTTTCTCTATCTGATAATTCCTAGGACAAAAATAAAACCTTAAAAATGGCTTACATTTAAATATATCAAAAAGAACTCACTAACTGGTATCTTGTCTCCAGTAAAAGTGCCCTATCTTCTATTTCTTTATTTCCTTTAACTTCTAGATCTGATATTTTTTCAATCAACTGTAACAAATTTTACGCTAAAAAGCAGTAAATACTTTTTTTTAAATCTACATTAACATAACCTTATTATTATCTTCCTCATTTCTTTTCTTCTCTTCTTCAAGTTCTCTTCGGTGACTTTCATCGGAAAATTGCATGCGATTCTCCAGTATTGTCATCTTCTGAACGCAATGCTTGACATATAATAACTAGCTAAGAATAACGTTAATAATCAACCTTGGTCCACTCTACGCGCTCCTTTTTATGATTATCTTCGATTTTCAATAATTTCGCCTTGAGATTTTCCAAGTGTAGATCTTTATCAGAAACCAATGCTGACAACGATTTCTAGATAATAAAGACTTTTAGACAAGAAATATTTGTAATATATCGGTATTTTAAACAAATTTAAACTCACATTATCATCCCTGAGTTTTATAAGCTCACCATCGACTACTGATAGATCTCTAGACAAATTAATATTCTCCTCTTTCAATCTCACTATATCAGTAGACAGTTCACAATTACTTTCATATTCTAAGTGAGGTTTGTTCCCCATAACTTCAATAACATTATTTAAATTTGATATAATATCATCCTTCTGTAAAAAAAAGCAAGAGTTAGTACGACGAGATAATCATAAATTTGGGCACATCCAAATATATAAGAATTGTAAACAAACTCAAATAATATATACATGAACATACCTCAGCCAGTAATTCCTTAGATTTTCTTAAATCTTCTACTAGGATGGTAACTTTCAACTGACTTTCTTCAAGATTATTGTTTAAATGTGCCAACTCTTTTAAAGATAAAGAAAGTTGTGACTCAACTTCTTCAAACCTGGAATTATTCATAGATGTGTAATAAAAATAAAATTTCGTACTTGGCAACTGATAAAATCTAGAAGGTCACAAATGAAAATTTCTTAAGTCTCCAAAATTGTAGATAACAATTTATATACCTTTGTTTGTATTCTAATAACTGGTCCTCAACAGCATGTAAAAATAATTCCTTTTCATGAAGATCCATCCTAATTTTATCAACAGCCTTTTGTTCATCTGATAATTTCTCTGGAATAACGAAAGCTAAATTGAAATAAATATTCGCCATAAACACTTTTAAAAAGATTTTAAACAAAGAGTACTACTTTCAAAAAAAGAGATATCACCATTTAGTGTAGTAACCATTTGAGCACTCCTAATGTTTTCTTCTGTCAACCGTTTGAAATCATTTTCTAATTTCTCGTTAACTTCATTTATAACTGGAGCTTGCAAGTCGACCTGTAGATTAGTTGAATGAACGGTGGATGGCTCACCACACGGAGTGCCTTAATGTATTTAGTAGACTGCAACAATAACAAACAATAATAGTTTTAAAGGCTAAACTTCTGATGATAATTTAGTATTATACAGTTATTAATTATATGAATATTGTGGCATTACTAATAATAAACAAAATTCCTAATGGTCACTTAAAATGCTATATCCAATATTAGATTCATTGTTTATAAGATCCTGAATATTTGTTCAACTATATGTTAAACATCTTAAACGTTCTTCATTGGAACAGCACAGGAATTATTTAAACGATATGCGTCGTCACTATAATACTAGTAGTCTTGTAAGTCTTTGCATTAATAATACGTTTTAAAAAACATTACCTGCTTGTGGTGATGCATACGAAGAAGCCTGTGATTTGAATATATCCAATTCCATTCGGACAGATTCACTTTGTGTAATTACCTAAATTTTTCTACATACTCTTAAATAAATACAGTATTGATCCGCTATAGAAAGCTTAATACAGCATTTCCATTATATGTATGGGTAAACTTCACTTTATTCAGCTCAGATATTAAAGTTTCCTGTTGTAATCGAAATTCTTCTTCCTGTGTTGCCAATTTTTGCCGTAATAAATTGATCTCTGTCTCATATTTCTGAACTAACTCTTTATCCTTATCTTTCACTCGATTCATCAGCTGAAAATATTTAAGAATATGACTTAGATTAAACACATGTGAAGTGAAATGCTACAAGGATATTGTACCTTGCTAGCAAATTGTAACGCTTCATTTCTAGGAGAATGACTGGATAAGGAAGCAATTTCACTGTTCTTTTTTTTCAGTACCTCTTGCAATTCATAATTTCGATTTTTTAAATCAATTAATTGTTCTTGGAGAACAAGAAACTCTTCTCTAGATAGACCTTCAGCAGTAATATTATCCTTTGACATATCTAAAAAAAAATAGACCAAAAACTTTATCTAAATTCAAATGCAAAAAATAATAACTATTAAAACATCTTACTCCAGCATTTACGTTAACTAGAACAAACATTGACCATAATAGTAAGTAAACGTTCCAACTAATAAAATAGCTGATTGCTAAATAAGGAAACATCCGATTGTAAAAACTACATCTGCGGTAAATCCTTATCTTGTGCATGGTTCTGCATATTATGAGACCTCCGTATGTAAATAAGCTCCGCCCCTTGTTGGCTATGTGCCAATAATATTATATTTGGTGCATAGTCCTTTAAAAGTGTTATGGTGAATTGCACTATTAGAGAATGTCAAATCATTGGTTGACCAATTGATAAATTAATGAACTACTATTAACTGTAGCAATCACATAGTATTTTTTGTTACCGATAACTTGCATAGTGGAAGTTACATATTCTTAAGACACTCTTAAGTAGCTGTTAATTAGATGTCAATGTCTTTATCAATGAGCTTGCCATTTAATTCAGATAACTACTATATCTATTCATCCTTTATTCGCTTGTTAGAGTCAATTTCAACAGCATATCGGGGTGTCCCATTCATTTGTTTTGCAACTACAACCATACAGAATCTTGTCAGATTATTTGTTCTGCAAAATCGAGTGTATTTCAAAAGAATTGTGGATTAATGGCATTAGTATTAACAGTAAAAGTATATCACTATGCCCAGTGTATGTATTTTGCGGTGTTTATTCGATTTTCATATACAGGGTGGGTAGGAAGTTTTGATACAGAGATAAAATCGCATAATTTTGTAGTAAAAACAGTATTCGACATGAAAATTTATCTGGACATGCATAAGGTACCTAACAATAACTTAAACCAGTAGGTGTTCGAAATTTCCTCCTTTAGCAGCCACACAAGCTCGTAGACGTCTTTTGAAGTTACTCACGATTCGCCGCAGTTCTTCTTGACCAATTTCGTTCCAAAATTTGACTAAGGTTGCTTTAAGAGACTCAAAATTTTTATAGGATGTTTTATTTAGCTTGTTCTCCAATAGTGACCAAATTAAAAAATCCATTGGATTCAGATCAGGTGAATTTGGTGGCCAAATCTTTTTACTCTAAAAGTCCGGAAACTGCTGCCAGCACACCTCAACAGGTGTTTTGGTTC